>JAKTWI010000625.1:0-12830 GCA_030561065.1 Sporopachydermia cereana | reverse complement strand
TGTCAGGATACAGTTTTGAGCATGATGGATGTGTATTTACTATACGTTGTGTAAACAACTGTCCATAGCTATATAAAACTATATCAGATAGTCAACCACTCATAAACAAGACAGGGGAAACCATATAACAACAGCGAAATGCCCTTTTTTATATGAAGAAGTGGACGTTCATTGACAATACAATAAACTTTCCCTTGCATGGTTAATGCATTAGCATACATGAACCTTGACACCTGGGAAGAGATGTGAGGTAAAGGCTTGGGAGGAGATGTGAGGTAGAGGCTTGAGAGGAGACGTGAAGTTTAACATTGGAAGGAGAGTCGAAGTACAGCCGGGAAACGGAGTTGAAGCGGATGTAGAGGCGTCTAAGTCATCTAGAGGGGCAGGAGAGTATGTGGTGTTATGTTCAGAGTTGTAATAGCAGTATAGAGATAACTTTCTGTTGAGATGACATACAGACGTAGGTATGTCACAGGCAGGCAAATCGCTCAAAGTTGTGGGAGACTCTGTGGGCAGCAGCAAGCGTTGAAGCGGGTTCTGCATAAAGTAAGAAATACAGTCAACAACTTGTACACTCTTTGACAACTATCTACATTTCTATCGCCTAATTAACCTCGCCGAGCAGCCGAGACCCACAAGACGATTCTGCAACATTGCGTCTCACCCTACACGTTTATGCAGCTGGATGCATCGTACTGCAGTAAGCCTCAACATCACATAAACTTGCGTCTAAGCCCTATCGGCTGCAATTCCGAGCCGAGCCGAGCCGAGCCAGCCTAACCAGCCGAACCAACTACCCGCCCCTTATCTGCAAATTATCCAACCTAAAGGCTCACTACTTTGTGAACCCCCTCTCATCAATGTACAGACAATCCCCCGACCAGCCTCTCACCCTACTGTACACATTGCAGCCGCCTTTTCTTTTCTCCATACCAAGTAGAAAAGCTGACCATCAAAAGTCCCGGTGGACAGACTTACGAGCAGTCAAAATCCCCTTCAATCCCCTATCACAAAATCCCTTCAGAGCCTTCCCATCTCCAGGCAGAAAGCCTGACTCCTTTAAACATCCCTCCACTGTATTCCTCAATAATCTACAGAGCTACCGGCATCCACCTCGAACAGCATTTTACAAACTACTTTCCACTTTCAGGCTATGATTACAGAAACATCTTATGTCACGTTCCATACACATTATAACAGTAGTAAATACAGTCAACATCACCATCCCCTGATACATCCAATGATAAATCCAGTAATACTTTCATTGACACATCACTATTTCATCCACTGAAACACCCACTGAAACATCCCCCAACATACCATCTTTCCTTCATATCCTCCTTTTCTTACACTCTCTTCCTCCTCTTTCTCCTCCCCCCTCCTATGCAAACACATCCTCTCTGTCCACTTCCACGTCTTCCTCCTCCAGATTCTGAAACGAGTTGAAGTGCGTCGGACGGTGCAGATCGTGATAGAACGGCAGCGGCACGTCCAGCTTCAGACTGTACCGCATGCTCGGCGTCCATGCCGTGCCCATAAACGCATAGTTCCATATATCCACGCTCGGCACCACAAAGAACCCCTTAATGCGTTCCGACAGCAGAATCTGGCAGCTGCGGCCAAACTCGGGCCGGAACCCGGGCGGCTCTTCCGCCGCCGCATCGGGGAACTTGCGCCCCCACTCCAGCCCCTCCTCGGAAACGGAGAAAGCGGCAAGGGTAATTGAGCCGGGGGTGAACGCCACCGGCAGCACCAGCGACTGTGCGTTCCACGCTTTTGGGTTTTGTCCCGCCAGCCGCGCCATCAGCGCCACTTCCGCCACAGACACCTCGGCATGTTCCCGCGCGTCGGTGTGCATAATGCCAAGCGGCTCGAGCCCCGCCAATGCGGGGTCCGCTTCCGGCGTTTGGTGGGGCAGCCGCACGGCGATGCCCGTGCCGAGCTGCGGCACCAGCACTGCGGCGCGGATTTCCTTGATCTGCGGGTTCTCCGCCACCGTTTTCCCAAACAGGAAAGCCGCCACCTGCACGCGCAGGTCGGCGATCTGGATAAACCGCCGCAGCACGTTTTTCGGCACCACAAACGTGTATGTGCCGGGAGCGGGGTCTGTGTCGGTAGGCACAAAAATGTTGCGCGCGCGCAAATGCAGCGTGGTGGCGGCAATGGCCCGACTGCGCCACTCGTTTTTGGACGCAAAGCTCTGCTGCTCGTAGCCCGACGTCGTGTATGTGACAACCTCCTCTCCGTGCACATTCACGCTTTTCGTCTTTACTGCCGCCACCGGCCCTGCCCCGCTTTCTGCCCCGCCTACCCCTCCTACCCCACCGGCACCGCCTCCGGGTCCTTCGGACCCTTCGGCGTCTGCCAATTCCTGCCGCTTTGCCGACGGCGCTCGGATCTCCTGGCCCAGAATCAAATCCCGAATCTCGTTCTGTGTCAGCGCCGCCACATTCACATTGTTCTTCCGGCCATAGTCCGCAAGAATCAAATCCCGCAGCTGCACCTCCACCCGCATCCACTCCTCGTCGGAATAACTCGGCCACATGTGGTGCGGGGCGGTAGTGACGGATTTGTCCGGCCGCAGAATAAGCTTTGCCCGTTCTGCATTGACATGCAGAGCCCGCAGGATCAGCAGCAGGCGGGAAAACGCCGTGTATGCCGAGACGGAAGCCAGCCAGTCGTCGAACAGGTTCAGCAGCACCATTTGTGGTTCCGTGGCCTGCAGGATTAGTTCCTGTATTTTCTCCAGTTTCATCGCCGCCTGGAACGGCAGCTGCAGTTCCGAGGGGCGGATGGCAATGTTGGGGAAGTCCAGCATGTGCACTTCCAGGGGGTCCAGCATTCCCTTTCGGGTAACTATTAGCTGCCGCGGTTGTTCCTCTTTCGGCAGCGACCGCACCAAAGCGGCAACTTCTTCCGCCGTCTTCCACTTCGCCAGCTGGCCGAGCCGCTTTTGGCCCGCCCACACGGAAGTGTGGATGATTTTGAGGAACAGCTGGCCCGTTTTGGGGTTGAAAATAAACACGGCGCCGTTGATTGGTTTAGTGGTCAGATTCCCCTCGTAGGTTTTATGCACGGTGACGCGGTACACGTTTGTGTCGTCAATGAAAAACTGCACTTCGGAATTGAACAGCTCCTGGTAGTTTTGTGAATTGAGGAACGCCTCTTGTGGCTGCGCCTGGTACAATTGCAAACCCTTCCGAATCCGCTCCCGCAGCACGTACAAAGACGGACTGCTCTTCATAATTGTGGCCATCGCCTGCTGCAAAAGCGGCTTTAACCCGGGAATCCAATGCCCGAACGCATCATGCACGTTGTATGCAAGGTCTATGCCGACCATAACGCCGGTCGGAGATGGATATATCGAGCCGGGATCGGTAGTGTAGTCCAAAAACTTAGCCCGTGTATAGCGCGAGATGTCATGTGAGTCGTAATCGCCGTATCGGAGCTGCACGTCCAGCCAGAACGTGTCGGCTGTTCCGGCATACACATCCGCCTCGGCCCGATCGTGCAGCAGACTCGGGCGGGCGACGGGCCACCGGCCGGCGGCTCGGAGCACAATGTCGGCACAGCTGGCGTTCATTTTGTACGACTTGCGCGGGTGGATGGCCTCTTTTTGTACTGCGTCCAGCTCCAACGCGTCCAATTGGCCGTCCAAAACTTGACACAAATCATACACCACATTCTCATGAATCTTCTGCCACAGATGGGCCCGGAATATCTGGATCAAAGAGATCTTCAGCGTAGGAATCTTCCCGTGCAGGAAAATACCCGTCAGATCCAGCTGCACTAAAAAGCCCACATACACGTTTGCGCGGTTGATCGTCGGCGACCACCACAAAGTGAACCGCCGGTTGGGAATTTGTGACAACCCGGACCGCTGCGCGTTTGTCAGCTTCTTAAACTGCAGCGAGTCTTCAAATCCGGAAGCCTTTTCCCAAAACAGACCCTCCCAAGAAGGGAAACCGGTTCCCCGAAACAGCGTGTGCTCCAATATCGTCTCAATACCCCCCAGGGCTTGAATCACATCCGTGCGGTACGCATTAAGGTTCCACAATTTCCCGTCGTGCCGCGGGGAAGTCCACCAAAAAGGGTTAACGCGCGCGTGCGCGTACTGCTTCATCGCGACACGAACGCGGTGCCCCTTATCGTACGCGAGCGTATGCCGATCCTTTTGGAAAAGCGTGTTTATCCGCGGAATGCCGCGGTCCCAGCAGTCTTCCAGATCCTCCAGCGCCAGCCGGCGGCCCTGCTGCAGGGCCTCGGCCCGTTTTATGGCGTATTCGGCCCACACGCGCTGCGAGTCTCGGAACTCGGCTTCCCATGCCGGAATGTACCGGAAGACGGTCGGGATGAGTTTGTCGTCCTGGTGGGCCATGCCAGCTCGGAAGTGGGTTATTCCCGTTTCGGTTTGCCGAGACCAGCGGAGGTCGGAAGCCGGGATGAGCACGTGAGATGCCGACAGCATGCCGAGGCCGCCGAGCTCCTTCGGGGTGTAGAAAACGCAGGGCGGGAAGCGGCTCGGCATTTTAGAGTTCAGCCCCATTTTCACCCGCGTTTGTATTTTCGTTTCGCATTTTACCAGCGTGTCGAGCAGCGGCTCGGTTGCAATTGCCGCTTCTCGGAAGTACGTTAGGAGGGCAATTAAAGCGGTATTCCATTTGTTGGCGATTTTTGTGAATGTTGTGGAGCCGGAGGACATGAGGATTTGCCGAATGCGGTTGGCGAACTGGTCGATTTCGGACTGGGAGACCTGCAGGTATGCCGAGGCCGTTTTGGCTTTGGTTTCGGCGTCAATGAGGTCCCACACGCCTTCGCGGGCCGAAGTGTCGGAAGCGGAAGCGGAAGAGCCAACAGCCGCCGCTCGGCATTTCGGCAGGATTCGCACCTCAAAGCCGAGCATGGAAAACAGCAAGTTCGGATTATCTGCCGAGTATACGGAAGCCAGCGAGTCCTCCCACTCAATGGTCGTAATGGCCCGCGGCAGCCGGTTTTTCATCTCCCAAAACACGGCGCGGCCCAAATTGACGTCGTGCCGCACCAGCCGCATGCGGCAGTCACGTGGCCAGCACCGCCGGTTGTTGTACCCAACGGCATTTTCCCCCGTCGGATCGGGATTCTCGGATAAGAACCGCTCCACCAGCTGCCGCGCCTCGGGACCGGAAAAGCGGAAGAATATATGCACGCGGTCCAAATACCGAGAGTATATACGGATCGGATGAGCCGTTTCCGTCTCCCTGTCGGCAAACTCGGCGAAAGCGGCCGGCCGGTCCGGCGGGCCGGCGAGCTGAGCCGCTCTCGGCAGGCCCAAAAGCATCAGGTCTACCGACAGGCCCCAGAACTGCAGCACAAAGCCGGCAAACTGTAGTCCGCGCACTAAACCGTACTGGTTCACGTGATTCATGTCTTTGTACGCCAGCCCCACATTGTTTTTTGCCGTCATGTAGTCGGCCAGATTGGGGTCCACCACCAGCCGCAAAAGCCGGTTCAGTAGGGTAAAATCGATTTTCTCCGCTAGTTTCACTAGCGTCGTTTGCAGCATTACCCCGCATGCCCCGCCTTCCGTGTCCCACACCCCCGCCAAAGAGTTCACCCCCTGGGCCCATTTGTACACCAAAAGCGGGGCCAGTTCCCCATCCGCCGGCTTTACCCAATTAGGAAACAGGCCGCGCCGCTCGGCTTCATACCACAAATACTGGTCCAAGTACGCGTCTGTGATCTTCTCCAAAGGGTCCACTTCGTACACGGGCACGATGTGGTCGTAGTGGTCCATCATGTCGAGCTGCACTTCCTTAAACACGCGTTGGGTGAGCAAAAACCGTTTTATGCGCGCCAGCGTGTCGTGCGGGTTGTCGTACGCGGCTTCGATAAGCGCGAGTTCTTCGCGTTCGCGCGCGTTGAGACGCGCTTTGGACGCGTACGCGTCTTTCATGCCTTCCAACGCCAAAACAAGTAGTTTGGTGTCGTGTTTGTAACTGAGCGGCGGGAACGGGATGGGCACAAAGTGGCGCAGCTGCAGCCACTGCACCATTTGGGAATACACCGCCACCGCCTCCTCCGGCGCCACGTACGGGCCGTCTTTGAGGAACGCCTGCTGCCGGTCCTGCTCCGCCTTCAGCCACAGACGCGTCAGCCGGCCCAAGTTCTTCTTCGCCACAGTTTTGTCTACTGTGGCGCCTCGCCGAATCCGGTCACGGTTGTAATGCGCCACCGAAATCCACCCGTCGGCTTTCGCCTTCACATACCGGAGAATTATCTGCTCAATCGGCGCCGGAAGCCCCGGAACTTTCCACGGAATGTTTGCCTTCCAGCACCGCCACGCCTCGGAAAGATGCTGCAGGATGGTTTTCGCTTTATTCTGCCGAATGCCCTCGGGAATGGCGTCTAAAATATCATGCAGAACAGCCGCCCGGAGCTCCAAATCATAGTAGGAGTCCACCCGCTGTTTGGTAATCGTTTTTGCCACTTCCTTTGATTGCCGACCTTCAAATTGCCGAGCCAGCAGATTGCCGAGCCACCGTTCCAAAAGCGGAATTATCCCTCTTAGGAAAAAAAGCCACACGCGCCACGCCGGCTGCCAAAACCCGGCCCCCGGACCTTTGCCGATGCCGACGTTGAACCTTCCGTACACCAAATGCTTGAGATCCTTGCAGGCACGGATCTGGTGCATCACTTTGTACTTGTATCGGTACATCCCCGTCAGCTGGCCCACGTGATTGAACACGTAGTACAAACCATCGGCTAGCTGAAACGCGTCGGCATTGCCGAGCCGGAACTGCACGTGCGTGTCGACCACCAGCTTCACCAGTTTCAGTATCTCCCGCATGAGATGGAACGCATTGCCGAATCGGGACCGCTTCCGCTCTTTAGTAGTCAGTGTTTTGGTCGGTTTAAGGTTGAAATTGTAGTCCAAATGCAGATATGTTAACCCCTTTCGGTGGATAAGCAGGTTTAACATGTTGAACCCCTGGCGGCACAGCTGCAGGCCGGCTTCCACCCAGTCGATGCGCGTCTGGTGGAAGAATTTCGTTTGCCGGAGCGAGCGGAGCAGCTGCAGTTTGCGGCCGGGCGCGGGCCGACGCGTGTGCAGCGCGTTGAGCACAAACGCCTTCAGCAGCTTTTGGTACGAAACACGTGTTTTCACCGGCGCGCCGGGCGGCGGGTGTTCGCGGTAGAAATGTTTCACAAGCGGCATGTCCTGGGCGCGGGCGGTTCGGCCCGAGCGGCGGTCGAACGGGTACGACGCGTAGAGGAGGTCCAGCGCGGCTTGCGTGTGGCGGGGCTCGAGCGGGGCAGCGGCTAAAAGCGGGGTAGCGGCGGGGCTCGGGAGGGCAAAGTCCCAAAACGGGTCGTCGGAAGCGGGGGCGGCATCGGCATCGGCGTCGGAACGGCCGGCGGCTCGGGCCGAGATCGGATGCAGCTCAGGTGCAAAATGGAACGCCGGAAGCTCCGGGTCGTCGGACGGCACCGCCAGCACCGCCGGCACGTGATACACGCCGAGCTCGACGGAACGCGCCAGCGAGTTGTACAGAAACGGGAACGCGACGCGGTATTCCGTGCGCAAAGGCACGCGGAAGATTATGCGGTCGATCGCGTTAAACTCGCTGTAGTCCTCGTCCTCGGGGTTCACGTCTTTGTACAGCGGCTCGAACTTCGGCCCGCCGGGGATAGCGGCGTTAAGCGCTTTTGCGGTGCAGAAGGCGGCTTTGTCAAACAGGTAAAAGTAGTTCGGATCCCGGATATCGGACAGCAGCGGGCGGGCCAGCCGGAACAGGACTGCCATTTCGGGCAACTCGAGCCGCCAGCGGCGGTAGGCGGCGCCCATGCCGCGGGACAGCTCGCCCCGCAGCGGCTGCGCCTCATAAAACCAGTCCAAAACAGGAAAGTCCTCCGCCTCATCCAGCTCCAACTCTATCGCCTCCGGAGGCTCCACATCCTGCAGGTTTTCGCTCCACGAAAGCGGCGGCTCCTCGTCGTCAAACGGGGGAAAACGGAGGCGCTTGAAATGCCGCCGGTCCCGCTTTTCCCGCCGCATGGCCAGCCACATTGTGGCCCACTGCGCCACATACACGGGCGGCACCACGCGCGGAATCTCGTGCACAAACGTGATGGCGCCCGTCACGTGGTACAGCACGTGCACCTCGCGGGCCGGCTCCCACGGCTGCGGCATATTTTCCAGTAATTTTAGTACGGCATGCGGCATGTATTTCAGTGCGCCGAGGTACGCGCGTTTGTCCGCGGCGTATTTGCGGGCCGAGAGGTCGGCGTGGTCGCGGATGATTTTGCGCAGGTGCTGCGGCGGCATGTCCGGTTTCTGCGGGTGGCTGCGGGACGGGTTGACGGCTTTGGCGGATGTGCCGAAGCGGAGTTTCTGTAGCTGCAGCCATTTGCGTTTTTTCTCGGCCAGGCGGCGGGCGCGCGCCTCGGCAGGTTCGCGCAGCGGGGCGGAAGGCGGGCCGGGCGGCCGGCGGGGCGGGCCGGGAGGGCCAGGAGGGCCGGAGGGGCCGGAGGGACCGGAGGGGCCGGAGGGGGGAGGCGGGAGACGGGATGAGGATTTGCCTGGAGGCGGGGGCGGCGGGGCGCCGCGGGGCGGGTGGCGGGCGCGGGGTGGGGGCGGGGGCGGGGCGTTACCGCCGCGGGCTGAGCGGCCCGGCGGGGGCGGGGGCGCGCGGCTCATTGGAGGGGCAGGAAGTGTGAAAGGGGAGGGGAGGGGTAGGTGGGGTAAGTGGGGTAAGTGGGGTAGGTGGAAATGAGCCGACGGGAAGCTCGGGTGGAGTTATTTCGGAGTATGTCAGCAGCCAGAAAAGAAATGCCGAAGCTCGCCGAAAATGGCCGATCAGTTTGCAGACGGATCGGCAGCTATAAGACGGACGGTTGGTGGGCCTTCGGAATCGAAGTCCGAACGGAAGTAGGAATCGAAGCCAGAGTCGGAGTCGGGCCGACCAAAGTCGGATGGAAGAGCCAAAGACCGGTTTGGATGAACACAAAACAAGACGGCAAGTCACCGGCTGCGGATTCACAAACTACAGCGGCAAATCGGTCCTCAAAGCGTTCAAGCAGCTGGAGGCTCGGCAACAGTGGGACTTTCAGACTTCGACAAAAGGCAGACCTCCGAGACTCAATGCCGGTTATTAGTATGCCTCAAGTAGGACTTTCTTTTGGTTTGATCTGTTCAAGTAGGATGATTCGATAGTGAAAAGAGCTGATTGTTTACTTTCCAATAGCTCGGCGGCAGGGCGGGGTGTTTAATGCGGGCGAAAGTATTTGAATAGTGGCGGTATGTGGATTACGTGCTGGCGTAAACCTGGGCATTGAGCGGTGGTACGGAGAGGAGACGTGATGTTTGGGGACATGGGGACATGGCGTCTCGTCGTAGGGTAGCGGGGGGAGACTCGAAGTGGGGAAGCGGGGTGAGAGCCGAAGTGCATGGGATGAGAGCCGAAGTGCGTGGGTGAGAGCCGAAGTGCGTGGGGTGAGAGCCGAAGGTGGAGATTCGGTATAGGAGAGGAGTTGAGGAATCTGGATTGGATCAAGCTGGGGTATACAGATTGTGAATGACTATTCTGAGAAGGAAAAATTCAGTGATAGGAAGAGATGTTTATTTGGACTTAGATACGAGCGGGGGATGGGATGAAGTTTCAATCAACCGGAAGAAACGGTGGTGAGACCCGAAAGAAGGGAGGTAAGCTTAAAGAGTGCGGCAGACCCATATACAATCAGAGGGAGAACGCCGAGTGAGACACAAGCGGAAGGTCAACAGTAGCGAGATGTTCCCAAACAAACTGCTCAGGTCCCTGACAGAACATACAGTGATAGTTGATAGTTAAAGCTTCCGAAACGACTAAAATACGTTCCCCTTTTCCTGCCCTGGTTCTGACATCCCTGGAAGCCGCAAAGACTACTCGATGTTCTTACCAACCCAACTCACCGCTAAACATTGACTTTCCTCTCAAAACTCCTACAATCTCAACCAAGTCTGAGATGGCCTTTCCAGCTCACTTTCCTCTCACTCCACTCCCATCATTTCATCCTCTTCTTCCCTCAACCCGATTACTGCCTGTGGATGCTATTGGTGATTCAAAGAGCTACGGGCTTGCCGTGATAGAGCCCGCGCCTCTTCTATTTCGTTCTGTGGCAGAATACCAGTTAGTTCCACGTGCTTCTTTTTTCTTTCCCCGGAATTCCCCACATTCATCCTCTTCCTCCTCTCTCTTTCCTCCCCACATCAGAACCAACCCAACATCAACATACCGGCGTTCCATGCACCAAGTCGCTTGAATAGTTAAAAACGGCCTCCCAGTTGCCCAGTTTCGCTTCGTACTTTGCCAGCCACAGCCGCGCCTTTACTGTCTCGTCGCTCACCCCCTCCACTTCCTCCTGCTCTAAACACATCTTCATGTATTTGTACGCGTCCTTTTTCGACCCGTGTTTGTCATTCAGCACCCCCAGTTTGTACAGCATCACGGGGTCCGAGTCCGACACCTGCAGCGCCCGCAAACACGCCTTAATGGCTTCGTCGTACCGCTGCAGGTTTTCATAGCAGTTGGCCACCGCCTGCCACATACGCATGTCCAGCGGTTTTAGTGCCGCCGCCCGCTGGTAGTAGTACAAAGAGTAGTAGTGCATGTCCAGCACTTCGTATGCCTGGCCCAACCCGTACCAGGCGCGGAAGTCGCGTTTGTTTGCGTCCACGGCGCGCCGGTAGGACTCAATTGCGGCATGAGAGTTTTTGAGCTCCACAAACTCGTGGCCCATCAGTGTCCAGGCACTGAGACAGTTGCGGTTGATTGTCAGAGCGCGGCGGTAGTACACAATCGCCTTTTCGTGCTCAGACCGCAAACTGTAGTAGTTGGCCACAATACAGCATGTCTCGGCCCGGAACTTGTCTGTGGCAGAGGCTATTTGCGCCAGATACGACAGCTTCGACTGCTTTTCCATTACATACAGAATGTTGGAGTACACATCCATCTCGTCCAGTCGGTAGGGGTCCTTTTCCAGCACCTCGTTGAAATACACTTCCGATTCTGGGTAGTCGAGATTGTGGTAGCTCAGAAGGGCTTTTTGCAACGTGAGGAACTCAAAGTTGGGGAACAGCGTTTCCAGCAGCTGGAAAAGGCTGTCCAGTTGCTCGGAACGGGCGTATGTTTCCTGATACGCCACCAGCTGGAACATCGCCAGCATAAAACTGCTGGGCAACTCTTTGGTGATTTCGTTGATCTGGTCGAGAGGTGAGGTTAGTAATGAAGGAGTCAGAAGGAAAGGAGGAACAAGCTTGTGCCTCAAGAGATTTTCCGTTCCAGGCAATTATGGAGAAGTCCAGCAGCGCAGAAAACTGTAAGAAACAGCGGACTTTAAACTCATACCTGTTCTACATCTGTCATACACCCCAAGATTTCCTGCCAGGCGCCCCAGTTCCAAGGGTACAGCTCAACGGACCGCACCAGGTATTTCAGACCGGCTTTCTCGTTCTTCTGCCGCACAAGAATCACACCTTTGCTGTAGGACATGTTAGCATTGTCAGAAAACATAAACTGACCAATCAAGTAGTCACTGTGAAAAAAATGCTCTTCAAGACTTCAGTTTACAGGATATTCAGCGAAACGGTCCATTGATTCCATACAGCGAAGTTTCCAAAGGAAAAACCCACTGCAAGTAAAAATCCGTCATTTTCTCTCGTAATCTTGGACCGAAACTAACTCCTCTGCTCCACCGTCTCCCAATAACCTAAAGTTACTTACAGATACAATAGAAACGGGTCAAGCTCGTCGCTGGCGGACATGTACTGGTCGACCTGGTCGCTTATTTTCGGCAGTTCATCGTTCACAGTGACGTTATCCAAAAACCCGAGCACGCCGTCGCCGTCTTCCTCTCGGCGTTTTTCGCCGTCCAGAAACTGCGCGTACAGCTTTAGAAAAACGCCCCGCGGCGACTGGGCGTTCCGCAGCAGGTGCTGGCACCGTTTGAATTCTTTGCAGTCAAAGTATGTCTTTGCCAGGGCCAGGAGGTTCGACTCCCGCATCTGTTTTTCCCTTTCTCGGTACCGTTCCGATATCGGCGTGAACGTCGGCTCTTTCGGCTCGTGGCTGTTTTCCAGCCCATTTAATGCTTCGGCAGCCCTTAAAGGTTTGTGTTGTGGTTAGATCTCTGAATTGCAATGTGCTCAGTTGAACCACAGTTTAAACTGTACTCAATCATAACTATCATCATAGTCATCAGTAGGGATAATGCTACATACCATTTTGCTGACTGATACAGACACATCTGGTTGAGCAGCAGCACTGCGTCTTCCAGCTCCTGTTGGATCACATCCACTCTGTAGGCGCCTGAACTTGTTTCCAGCATTGTGAAGAGAGAAGGAATGATTTGGTTGGGGGAGAAGTTTCTGAGGGCTGGGATCGATATTTGATGTGTGGGGTATGTACGGTATGATGTGATTTGATTCTTGTGGCTCAATTGACTTGATTAGTTCGTCTTGTTCCCCTATGAAATCTTTTCATAGAGCAAAAGGCGTGCTGTTAAATGTATTGGTTAGTTGATGCTCATCAAAAAACAGCTGATGACGGGATGACGCGTACTGTTGATCTGGGGTGTATGTGGCTCGAACCTGGAGATCAAACGCACCTTCTGACACGAAACTGAGAAAGAGTTGTTGCAGCGTCAGCTAAAGTGATCTTCTACTCTACTATCTGTCTATTTGTTATCAACAAGTATGTTTTTCGAACAACTTTTGTATGTTTTGATGATGTCGTTTTTGGTGCAATCGAGGGAACCAGGCCTGGCGTCTCCGCCTAGGCTGTTTGCGGTTTGTGATGAGTTGTTGGTACAGTGCA
>JAKTWI010000623.1:0-12865 GCA_030561065.1 Sporopachydermia cereana | reverse complement strand
CCCAATTGTCTCCTGTATTGCCCCCTCATATATCTTCCGCATGACCCCCTCAAAAGTGTCCTGCACGCCCCCCTCAATTGTCTCCTGACACACCCCTCCCAAAAGTCTCCTGCACACCCCTCGTATAAATCTCTTGCATGACCCCCGCTCCGCATCTCACATGCCCCAAAGCTCGGCTTCTGCACCCCGTCTTATGCCGAGGTTTCCCCAGACTCCCCACAGTCCACGTGACTAATGCACTATATCTCCGCTCCCAAACTTAATTCGGCCCCCCAGTTTCCTACCCCAGATTTGCCATGTGCGACACACATCTCCTCACTTGCTTACTCCCTTCTACTAATATATCCATATATAAAAGGGTGTGGGGATCTGTTTTATTATCTGTAAATGTTTGACTCTTGGTTTTAAGAGTATTCCTGGCTGTTTTTTGTTGCTGGGAAACAATTGTGTATTGAGGCAACACTTAGGACTGGCAAATACGAAAAAGGAAGACTAATCACACAATGGTTGACACTCTCAAGTACGATGGCAAGGTGGTGATCATCACTGGAGCCGGCGGCGGGCTGGGCCGGGCATATGCGCTGTTTTTTGCCTCCCGCGGCGCGTCTGTGGTGGTGAACGATCTGGGCGGGTCCCTGCACGGCGATGTGCCCAACTCAGGCAAACGGCCGGCCGACATTGTTGTGGATGAGATTAAGGCAAAAGGCGGCAAAGCTGTGGCCAACTACGACTCTGTTGAGTATGGCGAGAAGATTGTGGAAACTGCCGTCAAGGCGTTTGGCACTGTGCACATTGTCATCAACAATGCTGGCATTCTGCGCGATGTCTCGTTCAAGAGGATGACTGCCAAGGACTGGGATCTCATTTACCAGGTCCATGTTTATGGTGCCTATAGTGTGACGCGGGCTGCGTGGGCCTACTTCCGCAAACAGAAGTTTGGCCGGATTATCTCCACCACTTCGCCTGCGGGCCTGTATGGCAACTTTGGCCAGACCAACTACTCGTCCGCCAAAGCGGCTCTGGTTGGGTTTTCTGAGACGCTGGCCAAGGAAGGCGCAAAGTACAACATCACATCAAATGTCATTGCGCCGCTGGCTGCTTCCAGAATGACAGAGGGACTTCTTCCCAAGGAGGTTTTAGAGAAGCTCAAGCCGGACTTCATTGTTCCTCTGGTTGCTTTTCTCAGCCACGAATCTGTCACCGAGACTAATGGCATCTATGAGCTTGCCGGCGGGTTTTTCTCCAAGGTCCGATGGCAGCGAAGCAAAGGTGCGCTCTTCAAAACTGATGAGACTTTCACTCCATCGGCCATTTTGGCCCAGTACAAGAAGATTACTGATTTCTCCAGTGGCTCCCAGTATCCTACAGGCCCAGCCGATTTTCTTACTCTGCTTAAGGAAGCAAACAAACTGCCTCCCGCTCCTCAGGGCCCTGAGGTCTCTCTGAAAGACCAGGTTGTGATTATCACCGGTGCCTCGGGTGGCATTGGCAGAGCTTATGCCTTGCTGTTTGCCAAATACGGAGCCAAAATTGTAGCCAATGACTTGGGCGACAATGTTGACAAGGTTGTAGAGGAGATTAAGGCCAAGGGCGGGACTGCTGTTGCTGACAAACACTCTGTAGTGGAAGGCGAGAAGGTGGTGCAGACTGCCATTGATAACTTCGGCACTGTCCATGCTGTTATTAACAATGCTGGCATTCTCAGAGACAAGTCCTTTTTGAAACTCACACCTGACGACTGGAATGCCGTTATTGACGTTCACGTGAAGGGCGCCTTTTCCATTCTCAAAGCTGCGTGGCCTTACTTCCTGAAGCAGAAGTACGGCAGAGTTGTCAACACGACCTCCACTTCTGGCATCTACGGTAACTTTGGACAGGCCAACTATGCGGCGGCAAAGGCTGGTCTGCTTGGATTCTCCAAAGCTTTGGCCCAGGAAGGTGCAAAGTACAACATTCTTGTCAACTCTATTGCTCCCAATGCTGCGTCTGCCATGACAAAGACTGTTTGGCCTGAAGAAGCCCTGAGAACACTGCTGCCAGATTATATTGCTCCTTTGACTGTTTTGCTGGCTTCTGACAAGGCTCCTTGCACCAGTGAGCTGTTTGAGATTGGCTCTGGATGGATTGGCAACACAAGACTGGAGAGATCTGAAGGTGCAGTCATTCCCTTTGACAAGGCCACAGTTCCCGAGTCTGTTGCTGAGAACTGGGCTGATATAGTGGACTTTTCGGGCCGCAACGCTTATCCCAAATCGTTGAACGATTCCAGCAAGCTCATTTTCAATGCTGTTACTAAAGCTGCAGCCACAGGGTTCCAGAAGAAGAAGAAGAAGTCTGCTGGAGGGGTGGGACGAGAAGGCACAAGCTCCTTAAAATATACCAGCAAGGATCTCATTCTGTACAACATTGGGGTTGGTGCAAAGGCTGTTGAGCTCAAATATGTATACGAGAAGGACCCGCAGTTCACTGCTCTGCCTACCTATGGAGTGATTCCCCCAATGGTGGGCGCTGATATTTTTGATTACGAGGATTTGGTGCCTAATTTTAACCCCATGATGTTGCTGCATGGGGAGCAGTATCTTGAAATTCGCAAATGGCCCTTGCCTGCTAATGGCACGTTGACTACAAAGCGGAACGTTATTGAGGTTCTGGACAAGGGCAAGGCGGCTGTTGTTATTAGTGGAGCCGATACCGCTGATGAGAAGGGGAACGTCTATTTCCATAATGAGACCACAACGTTTATCAGAGGCTCGGGTGGCTTTGGAGGTCCCTCCACTGGCAAAGACCGTGGCGCAGCTACTGCCGCCAATAAGCCGCCGGCCAGAGCACCTGACTTTGTCACTGAGATCAAAACTTCGGAGGACCAAGCGGCCATTTACAGGCTGTCTGGAGATTTCAATCCTCTGCATATCGACCCCAAATTTGCTGCTATGGGCAAGTTCCCTCGGCCTATCTTGCATGGCCTGTGTTCCTTTGGAGTTGCTGCTAAGGCTCTGGTGGACAAGTATGGTGTTTTCAAGAACATCAAGGTCCGTTTTGCTGGCCATGTTTTCCCTGGAGAAACTCTCAAGGTCGAGGCCTGGAAAGAGGGCAAGAGAGTGTTGTTTACTGTCAAGGTTGCTGAGCGAGATAGCTATGCTATTACTGCTGCTGCTCTCGAGCTTCCTGAACAGGGAAATCCCAAGTTGTAATGAGTGTTGTTGTTGCTGCTTAGGCTTTTTTGTTTACGAAATGAAGACAATTGTATTGTGCGTTGTACGTGTATTTTTTGGCAGATTAGGACTGGATGAGAGGCACGGTATGAAGTCAAAACTAGGAATACGATTGAGAGAATGTTTTTTCAATTCCTCTAAGAGTACTGCAATACCAAAATGTTGAGCTTAGTTACTGAGTTAGCTCTTACTCTTACATAAAAGCCCAATTTTAGTAACTCTGTTCAGTTATACTCTCTATTATACCCAACGAGTCTGCAACTCTACCTTACTCATATCAGCAATACCGCTCCCTTCAAAAGTCATGAGGGATTCCCGACTCAAACAAAGTATTGTAGTGTTCGCCCAAAGCCTCAGTGAACTTTGCAATCTCAATCTCATCCTTGGCGGTTATCTCGGGATCCTGGGCCTTCCAGTACTGAGTAACAGCCGCCTCCACTTCCTTCACAGAACTCAGACCAATCACAACAGCAGTCAGTCCATGAACAACACCCTTGTTGTTCCAGGTGCGGTATACAAATCTGCTGGCCAGATCTGCCAGTTCAATGTTCTTCTCTTCCAGAAGCTTTTTAGCATATTCAGCCACACATTTCTTCATTTCCTCCGAGCCAGGATGGAACGGTCTGGTGGGGCCTGAACTCAGAAGAGACATACACAGGGGCGACGCGTTAAACACCATTTTCACCCCGGCCGACTTGTGCAGTCTGTCGATGTGTCTTGTGGCGGTTGTGTTCTGCAGGCAGTAGTTTGCATATGTCAACAGAACGTCCAGAGGCTCTTCCTCCACTCTGATCTTGCGGGCAATGTACAGAAGGTAGTCCACCGGGTATCCCGAGATTCCGACATGTTTGACCAGTCCTTCCTTTTTCAGCTGCAAGGCTGTGCGGACAGCCGTCATTGTCTCTTCCTCAGGGACAAACTCCACATCGTGGATATATAGAATGTCGAGATGGGGTGTGTTGAGACGTTCCAAACTGCGCAGCACACTGGAACGGATATGCTCGGGGCTGTAGTCAAAGTCCGACTCTGTGACCCGCCCGGCTTTGGAAATTAGATAGTAGTTTTCCCGAGGATATTCCGGTGCCAGTTCCCGCAGAGCTTTGCCAATGATTATCTCCGAGGGCCCATAGTAAGCCGAGGTGTCAATAGCCCGTATCCCGAGTTCGAACGCTCGGCGGAGGATCTGCGAAGCCGGCATCGCGTTGGGATCGTCGCTAAAAAGGTAGTTGAACGCGCCGCCCCCAAAGACAATAGGAGGGATGTCTTCAAGTTTGCCCGAGATGGGCTCATTAGCCGGAGGGGCAATTGGCTTTAGAGACATGATTGAATGGGGATGAAAATTGAAGAGGTGAAAAAGGACACGTACAAGAGCGAATGTCAGCTGGAAATTGGCTCGCAGTGGACAGGACAGCTATTAAATATGAGCATGTGAGCAGGTTTTGGAACAAGTTTTGGGAAAAAGGAGTAAATGCAAAATTGTGGCGACCGAGGCGCCAGTTTTTCACTTTTTCATTTTGGCCAGAATAGCGGAGACTTACGCCATAGTGTGGCGGTGCCTAAAGAGGAAAATGAGATAGGGAGTTTACTTCCTGATCTGGAAGGAGGTGAGTCCGTCAAAAGTGGCGCAGGTACAAGGGAAAAATGGTGGAAGGAAGAGGGAATATCAAAGAGCCATTTCTTGAGTGAGGAGATAGTAAACAATTCCTGGCTGTAAAGGTTAAGGGCGGCAAAGCGAATGTATCATCAGAACATATCGTTGAGGTCATTGAGGTTGAAGGAAGTGTTGATGGCCCATCAACAGTTGTCCACTTCACATCTCGCTGCGCTTATGTTATGAATGGGGTGAGACTCGAAGATGAGGCTTTGAGAGATCTTTAAGGCCGTCTAAATCAAGCACCAAGAATTATTTCGGGAAAATTCAAAACATTATCTGCTGAGACAACTACACAGAGTAATGTGCTAAAAGTTTGGGCATTCTTATTAACTGTGGTTCGACAAGGGTTGCATCGCACAACTGTCTCATACCATAGGGGGGACCCTTACTAATCCATGAAATTGACATAACTGAAGGAGGGATTTTTTCATGGTACCAGAGTACGATACAAACAGCTGGAAGGCCACCGAATCGTTGCTACAACATTCATTATCTGAATAAAAGCTACTTTATTATAATTTGGGGAGAATGGACGACGTTACAGCAAAACTAAGCCGCTGTGACATGCGGAGGGTCTGGTATCTTCAGAAAAATTGCTGAAAATTTAACGTTTGAAACTTAAGAATCTAGCAAATTTCCTCTGCATATTTGTGCATTTGCAGTATACTGCATGCGTCTGCATACATAAAGCTGCATATATGAAGTTCGCTCAAATAATTAGAGCACTTTCAAAGCAGATATACGGCAGCTACTCAATGAAAATAAATGTCAGTCTGTAGCCACCTATGGGCTCCAAAGATTCCACTAGTTTATTTGAGCTCAACTCATTAGACGCTGACTATATTGAGGAGAATATCTTGGTACCCTAAAATCTTTTAATGCATACTGCATGCAGACGCATGCAGTATTTAAAGTGTATCTTGCATTGCGTCTGCATGCAGAATGCAGATTATAGCGTTAAACGTTAACCTTAACGCTACGAGGAATATCAAGAAAAGGGTCTGAAAAGGTCGACTCTTGAGTTCTCAAAAGGGTCTGGGACTCTCAAGATATCTGAAAGATGTCTTTTGAGCCGGTGGATTGCTTGAATTCAACTTTACTGCCATGAATGAGGTTTTGTAGTCCATGGCAACATATTCATACCAAATATATATATTTGGTAACACCCTGAGCTCAAGTCCAGCCTCATATACTCTTTCCTCTCTTCAGACCCCTCGCTCCATTTCCCTTGTCCCATTTGTCATGACAAGCTCAGCTATATAATCTCCGCATCCGTTCTATCACCTCCGTTATTTCCCACTCGGAACCCGAATTCCGGAAACCCACACTACTACATCACATCTCGTCGTGTGTCCGCCTTCCAATTCCGAAACAGCTCGTCTTTTCAGCTCCAAACTTGCCAATCTTCGCAAACATCCGTCAACTTCCCGTTCCTACTCCCGGCTTGCTTCCGAATTTCTCATATCACAAAACACTCTCTGCTTTTCTGAAGCACCGAAATAACCGTTCGCCCACCACAACCTCCCAGCTTGTCCTTTCAGTATACTTCCCTTTTCCTATTTGCCGTCCGGCTTCCCCCTTTCAATCCCCCGAAGGACATCACCAGCAATTGCGACCCACTCGGCAAGTATTTCGGTAGTATTCTTGGTATCTTCGTCGGCAACTTCTTTGGCAGCTCTTTCAGCATATTCTGTTCCCAATTTTAACTAAGCTTCCGTCCCGCTTCCCTCCACCCCCCGTCTCATCTCGCCAATGAGACTGTTGCTTCGGAAAGACTCGGCGCCCGGCCGGCGCCAGCTGCTGCTGCTCGGTGAATCGCACGGCCTCGTCATGCGCGCGCGGCTCGGCAAATCCGACGCCGAGCCGCAGGTGGAACTGAAACTGCAGCCCCGCGAAGCCGTGCCCCGCCACGCCTACAAACCTCTGCTGCCCCATAACCTCCACGGCATCATTGGCTTCATTGCCATTGCCGGCGATATCTACGTTTGCTGCATCAAGCAGCAGAAAACGGTGGCCCACCCGCGGCCCGGCGAGACTATCAGCTGCATTTTCGCCGTCGACTTTGTGTCCCTGACATCCGACACCTGGGACTATGTCACGCTGGACGTCAACGGACATGCCGTGGCCGAGTTCGGCTCGGACCGAGCCGAGCCGAGCCGCGCGGTACATCCGTGCATTTCCCTGCAGAATCTGCTCAGCAACGGCAGTTTCTACTATTCGCAGGACTTTGATCTCACCACGCGGCTGCAGGACCGCAGCAAAGACCGCCACCCTTTGGCCCGCGGCGTGTATAAAAAGGAGTACATGTGGAATTCATTTCTCATGGACGAGATGGTCCGGTTTCGGGACAATCTGACCGACGAGGAGCGGGACGTACTGGACGGAAACGGGTTCCTCACTACGGTGATCCGCGGCTATGCCGAGTCCACGCGGGTTCGGCTCGGCACCGGGCCAGAGGCGCGGCCCGCCACCCTGTCGATTGTGTCGAAACAGTCGCACCTGCGGGCCGGAACGCGGTTCAATGCCCGCGGCATTGACGACGGCGGCAACTGCGCCAACTTTGTGGAGACGGAAGTGATTTTGCATACCCCGCGCGCCACATACTCTTACGTACAGGTGCGGGGCTCGCTGCCGTTCTTTTGGGAGCAGGAGAGCCAGCTGCTTACGTCCAAAATCACAATTACGCGCTCCGTTGAGGCTGCCGAGCCGGCGTTCCGGCGGCACTTTGCCGCCCTGATCGCCACCTACGGCGCCGTGCACGTGATCAACCTGCTGGCGCGGCGCGGCACGGAAGCGGAGCTGTCGGACCGGTATCGGCAGCTGGTGGCGCAGGCCCAGGACGACGGGATGCCGCAGCTCGGCATGACGGAGTTTGACTTTCATGCTGAAACGGCCCAGGGCGGGTACGAAAATGCGCGGCGAGTGCTGAAATTGGTGCGGGACGAGCTGGAGGAGTTCGGCTTTTATGCGTCACGTGACAGCGGCAGCCCGCGCGGCGTACAGGACACTGCGGAGCAAACCGGCGTGTTCCGGACAAACTGTCTGGACTGCCTGGACCGAACAAACGTTGTCCAGCAGCTTATTTCGTGGGCCGTGCTTTGTGACATGGCGGAGGCCGAGCTCGGCCCTGCCGCGGCCCGCTCTGTCGACCGCTCCGGCACCCGCCCTTCGGCTCTCGCCACGGCCCATGCCACTTTGTGGGCCAATAATGGCGACCAGCTGTCACAAATATACACAGGCACAAACGCGCTTAAGTCGTCTTTTTCCCGATCGGGTAAGTCGTCCCTGTCCGGGGCGCTGTCCGATATGACCAAATCTGTGTCCCGACTGTACATTAACTCGTTTGTGGACAAGGACCGCCAAACCACCACAGAAATGCTGTTGGGAAAACTGGCCGGACAAACACCTGTCCGGTTATGGGACCCCGGACACGAGGCGGTGGCGCAACAGGTGGCGCAGCGCCGCGCCGAGTACGAACGCCACGCCGAACTGCGCCTCTTCGCCGGCACTTTCAACATCAACGGCGGCCGCGCCCCAGACGACCTCGACACGTGGCTGTTCCCGCCAGAACACGCCGGATGCGTTCCGGACATCGCCGTCATCGGCCTTCAGGAAGTAGTAGAACTGACGGCAGGAAATATGGTGGGCGGGGACCGCTCCGGCTCGGCATTTTGGCGGCAGCGGATCAACGACGCGCTGGACACGCGGGAGAAGTTCCTTATGCTGCGGACGGAACAGCTGAGCTCTTTGGCGGTTATGCTGTTTGTCCGAGCCGCGCGGGTGGATGTGGTGGAGGCGGTAGAGGCGGCGGGGAAAAAGACGGGACTGGGCGGAATTGCCGGCAACAAAGGCGCTGTGGCGCTAAGCTTCCGCTGCTACGACACAGAGATATGTGTGGTGGATGTGCATTTGGCGGCCGGCGTTTCGGCAGTGGAGGAGCGGCTGCGGGATGTGGAGAGTATCCGGACAGGGGTGCGGTTTTCCCGCGGGCGGACGGTGGAGTCGCATGCGGCGGTGATTATGCTGGGTGATTTGAACTTCCGGGTGCCGCTGCCGAATGCCGAGGTGCGGGCGGCAGTGGAGGCGCGGGACTATGCACGTTTGCTGCAGCATGACCAGCTCCTGCAGCAACTTGCAGGCGGGGTTGGCGGGGTCGGCGGAAGCGGTTTTTTGGCCACGTTCCGCGAACTGCCGGTGGAGTTCCCGCCTACGTACAAATTCGACAACGGCACAACCGAATACGACACATCGGAAAAGGAGCGCGTGCCGTCCTGGACGGATCGGGTCATCTTCCGCAACAGCGGGCCCGAGCCCGTTTTGGAGCAGCTGACGTACGGAAGCGCGCCAGTGCTGTTTTCGGACCACCGGCCCGTGTACGCGCTGTTTGCGGCGCAGGTGGTGCAGGTCGACCGGGCCGCCAAGGCGCGGGTGCTGCAGGACGTGCGGCAGAGTCTGGCCGCAAATGGGGCGGGCTCGGGGTTGTCCTCCGGGGCGCCGTCGGCAGTGTCGCTGCTGGATATGGGAACGGAAGAGTCCGAAGAAGGCAGGGACGGAAGTTGGAACGGAAGTCGGAACGGAAGTCGGAGCGGATTTTTGGAGGCGGGGGCCGCTGCTGCGCCCCCTGTGCCGAGCAGCCGAGCCACTCAGCGAGTGCCTGTGAGTCTGATTGACTTTGATGCGCCACCGTTGCAACCGACTTCGGAGCTGAAGCGGCCACCTTTGCCGTCCCGACCGGACAGCGGAAACGCACCCGCGCCGGCTCTTCCGAGACGGCCAACCGAAGTGTCTCTGGACGCTGCGCCGCTGGTGCCGAAGCCGCGCAAGAGCCGCCCCGCCACGCCGGTCCGTCTCCCGGAGGCTGACAGTGCCAAAAGCGGCAACTGCGCCGGGAAAAGTGGCGCAGCAGTCACCCCTCCGCTGCCGCCACCTCCCAGAGGTGAGGCCGCAGCCCGAAAGCCTGTCGTTTTGCCGCCTCCGCCAAGAAGTGAAATGCCGGCCAGAGTGCCGGTGGCTTTACCGGCTTTAGACGCCGAGCCGAAAACCGAGGTGCCGAAAGCCGAGGAGCCGAAGGAAATGCCGCCTCGGCTTTCACAGTCGGCATCCCCTGAGCCGAAACCGGCTAAAGCGCCTCCGGCTGTGCCGAGAAAACCTGTGACGCTGGCCGCCACAAACCTGAATTTTGACGCAGCTCCGCTGACACCGAAAAAGGTTTCCTCCAGCAGCTCCTCGCGATCGGGAACTCCGCTTAACCTCGGCGGTCCTTCATTGAAGGATCGGATGGCTGCTTTCAACAATACGCCATAAACGGGTGATGAGACTTGGGGTTACTGGTGAGCATTCAGCGTGCTTTCGGTGATTGTATGGGTGTATATTGGACGATTTTGGGATGAAAATGGCAGTTTTCGGCTGTCGGAGCGCCGGCGGATGTTCCGAGATGTGAGGTGCTGCAGGTGTGACGCAAGCATGACGCAGGTATGACGTATATATTATGCATGGTTTAGGACATGTAAAGTTGACTGCGGTCGGCGGTATCCTGTCGACGCACATCTGTGGAGTTATGGTGTTGATTGGGTATTACATATACTACTCATATGATCACAATAACTATGCAAACAGAGTACTTTACGTAAATAGAACTTCATGCTATCTTATTTCTCTTAAATATCTCCCACCTTCTTTTTTTCAGTTGCAGCCTCCTCTGCAGTAAGACTGCATTCTTATGCATTGTTATGCATTCCTATGCATGCTCCATCACATCTCCTCCCACTCCACCTTCGACCGACAGAGTACCACATTTACCCTTTTACTATGCCTCTTTTCCACCAGTAAAACTCTCCTATAGGTTTCTAGATTCCTTTCAATTATCCTTCAAGCTCTTATCATACCTCATATGCCCTCCCCACCTCACTGCCACTTCCCGCCTTTCCCTCCGACCCCTGAGCTTATCACCTTCCAGTCTCGCAGCACCCCCCTCCTTCTAACCCCGCCTCTCCTTCCGCTTGGCGAGGCGGTCCGCCAAATCTCCGCTCGGGTCTTCCGCCGGTGGGGTCGGCTCAAATGCCGAGGCGGCATCAGCGGGGTTACCGTTCGGCACCACAAAAGGCACATTCACCAGATCTGAACACCGCAAACGAATAGACTGATTGATCGCTGCTATTCTTGGCAAGCCTTCCAGATTCGACGTCTGCAAGACTTATCGGCACTCAGAACGGATCAGTGACGGAAGAGCGGTTTCGTGATTTAAGCAGGCAAATCGGGTGCATTTCGGCATTTCGGCATTTTTGGCACTTCCAAAGTCTCCGCTGTTTGTGCAGGGTCTCTTTAGTAACAAAGGCGGACGTATCGGGGTTACAATTGCCATACCATTGGTGGATAAACAGAGAACTTTTTTATTTGTTGCTGTCGTCTATCAGAAGAGTTGATTCCTGTTGGGAGGCATTTACTTGCGACATCGGCAGTTCTGTTTGATTGGCCACTGAAATATAGACTGTCTGGGAGATAAATTAGTATACGAAAATGGCGGAAAGTCCGGTGGAAGTGAGCATCGGCAATGAGCTGAAAGTATGTGGGAGGAAGGAATGACGGGAAGGATAAGAAAAGGGGAAAGACGGAGGACGGAACGGGACGGAATGGAGCGGAGCGGAAAGGAACGGGACGGAAAAGAACGGGATGGAATGGAGGGACCTGGCGGACCCCTCAGTCCTGTCTGATAATCTGATTGGAAGGCTTCTGGGTCAGATCCGCAGATATTGCTGCCGAAGGTTCAGCTGAACACACTGCGGAACAATCAGCCGAAGTCTCTGATCTCCGAAATCCTCCCGATCAGTCGGAAAAACTTGCCGAGGGCCATAAATCTCGGCATCGGAGTCCGAAAG
This sequence comes from Sporopachydermia cereana, assembly GCA_030561065.1. NCBI lineage: Eukaryota > Fungi > Ascomycota > Sporopachydermiomycetes > Sporopachydermiales > Sporopachydermiaceae > Sporopachydermia > Sporopachydermia cereana. Next base: position 1,124 of record JAKTWI010000623.1, on the reverse strand, counting down.
ATAACCAACATGCCAACTGCCAATTGCCAATTGACTGATTTGGTCTCCCCTTCCCTGTTCTACTGATGCCGTCAAATCGATCAACAGTTTATACTAACTACTGACTTCTTCTACAGGATGCCTACAAAGAGACAGATAAATGGGTATGTTTTATTACACTGAGCATCGTTTGTATGGGGGATAGACCGACATCCTTGGCTAATGCAAAGGGGAGTTATTGTTGAGGGACGGGAACGATGGGGCACAACTACCGAGATGGGGAGAGAATTGAGGCAAGTTGCTGCATGTTACTGCTGATTGGGAACTCGGAGCATATTTTGGGGTTTCTCCATCCTTCTTTGCTGCTTTGGCTGCCGTACCAAGCGGGATATGAGAAGCTGAGCAACTGCTGAGTTCGGGAGGTAGGAGAGACTAAAAGGGGAAAGGCGATATGATCTTTAAGCGCAATTCCAGAGTGGGGAGCCAAAAGGCCGGTTTCGGCTATCTTATGGTTCCGTTGTCGGTTTCGGAGTTCACAGAAGCAAAAAGGCGGGCGGGCGGCTATTTCCGTCGGATGTCAGGTTGGCTGCTCCGCTTTTCTGTCCGCTTTAGGAAAGCGTTTGGCCGAAATCAGCTGAGTCGATTGCTTAATGTGGCTGAGCAGCAATCTCTGAGTTGCCGCGGGAACTGCCAGGCGAACTGGCAGACTGTCGGAATCCCGCTGAAGGTCGATGCCAAAAGCTGATGCCGAAAGCCGATGCCGAGCGCCTATTCCGAACTCCTATTCCGAACTCCTACTCCGAACTTCAACTCCGAATTCCCATTCTGGGACATAGCCAATAGGTCAGGAGGCGGGTTGGAGACTGTTTGACGGATTCCGGTCTTTGCTTGATGTTTCGGTTGATGCTTTTTTTGAGTTTCATTGCTTAGTTGCGGCCTTATTGAGGCGCGAAAGTCGATCCGGTTCCCCGCTTGCCCCTCCGCAAAAGGTCGCCTGTCTTTCAGTTTCTCCCCTTTTTGGCTCTTTCCGAGGTTTCTCTTTCCAAATCTGCGCTCGCTGCCGCACTTCCCCTCCACCTTCCGCTGCTACCCCCTCCTACCCCTCCTACCCCTCCTACCCCTCCTACCCCTCCTACCCCTCCTAC
>JAKTWI010000622.1:0-12874 GCA_030561065.1 Sporopachydermia cereana | reverse complement strand
ATATATACAATTTTTCTCTCCATTGTTCTTCTAATATCAGCCGTTCAAGCTGTTAAAGCGCGACGTGGACCGAAAATCGGACATCACGTCTCCCTTCAGACAATGAACATGAGGTCTCACTTCAGCAGTAGCTTACATCACGTCTCATCTCAGATAAAGGGTATCGGCTTTCGGCAATTAAACGATCCTCCTCGAAAGACTGTAGAGTCATACTTAATAGTGTTGAAGGAGCTCGAACGGGGTGAACATGTTGACGAACTATGAATAAATGCAGGTAATAATACGTATATGTGAGTTATGTTGATAAGGAACGACTCCTGTAGGAAGGAACAGGTCTCATCTGAGACGGCATCTCCCATATCAATGCTAGAATTTGGATTGAATCACCAAGTCATCCACAGCACTCAGCCGGTATTTGATGTCCTTCAATTGCTTGGTTTCCGGGTTCCAGGCCCGGAACTCGGCCAGAACCTTTTTGAGATCGTTTTTGACTCTTTTGTTCAAACTCGCTTCGTAAAGCAACCCGCGCATACTCCAAGGTAGATGGAACGGATTGGCATTCACATCTCGTACGACAAAGGGAAGGCGAATCAAAGGCACATCCGGACCGACATCCGATGTTTCCAAGGCATGTCGCAGTCCCAGATCATACACTTCCAGCTCGTTGTAGATTTTAGAATGTCCACCACCGGTAAGGGTACCTGCCAGCGCGCCGCTCAGCTCGCTGATCACACCATGATCAGATCTTCCAATGTTGCGTAGCATCAGGCACAAATCAATCAGACTTGTAACAAAATCAGGAGAAAAGGAGCTTCCATCAACAAATGCAGCTCGGTAAATGCAAGGATGGGAAACATGAAGACAAGTCGAACTATACAATGGTACCAGTTGGTCATTTGTGGAGCCGATAAACGTCAGTTTGACATTTTGAGCAACCACAATTCTCAAGCTATCGAGAAACTTCCGGCTCTGAATTGAGTTTTCATTTTGAAACTGGAAAAGCTCCATCATGCTTTCATTCTCAATTGTGGACAGGGCTTTCAAAACAAGCTTTTGATCCAGACCCAGAAAGGGTCCCAAAGACACCCCAGCCATGCCTATCATGCCTATCTTCTTTCCATCTGCGTACCCCTCCTCAATCAGCTTGGCTATAATATGAACAGCCACAGGAGTTCCCTGCGAATGGGCAGCAACAAATATGAAATCGGCTTCTTGAATATGCTTGATCCAGTTCTTCAGCAGACTGAAAAGAGCTTCTACTCGGTCAAACACTTTCCCTTCTCCTTCCAAAGCAATCTTCTCAATCTCCAGCTCCACGTTATTCCGTTCCGCCCACTTCTGCAGGGCAATTGCCGCATTGTTGGCAAACCGCACTGACGTACCAGTAGGCTCTCCTATCAGCGTTCGCACCATTTTTATAGGGAAAAACCCATGGATTCCAATCACTACTGCTTTTCTCATTTTGGTGTAGGGAGCTGTGCGGAACAAATGCTTCCCAACAAGACTCTCCGCTTCGCTCTTCTCTTCTTCCGTAGAGAGAATGTTGAGCAGTTTGTGTTTGATTGTTGATTTGATCGCCTGAGTGGAAGAGTATGGAGGATAGCATTTCTCCTGCTGAGGGATCACCATATTCGGTTTCCGGAACTCTTTCCGATCACCATTTTTACCATCCTTCAAACTACTTTCCTTGGCCTTCTTGCTTTTATTCTCACCTGAATTATCACCAGATGCCTCAGAAGGAGACCGACATTTCGATCTCAGCTGCTGTTCCTGAGTCTCCTGAGGAGTCGACGGCAAAGGCCCAGTGGTTCTTGCCGGCCGATCCTCCGAAGAGGTACCGCTAACTGCCAGCTCCCCATCAGAACTGGGCCCCGAAACAGAAAAGCGGGACCAGAAAGCCCAGGCTTTGGCTTGAGGCTGCTTACGATCATTAGCACGATCATTAGCACTAGTGTCTTTCCCTGCTACATTGTGGTCAGACCCGTCATTCTCGGTTGATTCTTGAGAGGCGCCCGAGTCACTTTTGGCATCTGTTTCAGTACTCTCTTGCTGTTTAGCAGTTCGATTCCAAAACCATCCCCTCTTGCCATCCGCAGCGGACTTTGGTGGGGAGTTATTAGGCTCCTTGGGAGTACTATCTGAGTCGTCCCCCGCTGCCTTTGACAGAATAAGTCTTGCGGTAGGAGTTTTTGAGTTTTCATTCAATTGCAGTACTGTTTCCGTTTCGGTGGTCGTTTCCTTAAACCTCGGCAGCCCTGCGTCGTCTCGTTCTGTGATGCCAATCCAGCTGATCCAACTGCCTCTTGCCGAACGGGATCTTTCAGTTGTAGAGGGAACGGCGGTCTGCCCGCCTGCTGAGATGTTTTCAGTGGCCCGATGATCCGCAGACGGTTTAGTCCTTAGGCTTTCTTCCGAACTCCGTCGAGTGTCTGAATTCGGCAAAGATTCCGCAAGAGGTGACCCGTTTCTAGACGCTTCTGCCGTTTCTGCCGTTCCTGCCGTTCCAGCCGTTTCTGCCGTTTCGGGAGTTTCTACCGCTTTTGCCGCTTCCGAAGCACGGAACGGCCACCAGGAGGTCCGTCGGATATTTCCGGCATTCCGCTTTCGGCCGGCCGTATTGGCCAGGCTCATATCGGGAGGCTCGCTGAGTTGCTGTGGATGACTCCCCTCCCGAGAATTGACGAACCTCGGAGAGACCATCGACTCCGAGTCTGTAAAAGTTGAGACTGCCGAGTGTGGCGTCTGTGCCCTTTCGGGCGGCGACTGCGCCTCTGGTGGCGGCGACTGCTGCTTCTCAGATGACCCCGCCGGTCGGCTCTGAGACCCAGAAGCCTTCACCTGACCTGCACCTTCAGTACTCTGGTGCGCCCCATTACCCGAGTCCTTCTCCTTCTCCTTATCCTTATCCTTTTGCGATTTCCAGTTCACCAGAGACGACGCCAAGGAGATAGACGAGCGCGTCTTACTCAGCACGGGCTCTGCACTCACCTGCTCCATGCTGGCATTGCTGACGTTCCCCGCAGTGGCCTCTCGGCTGCCCAGCAGTTTGAGCGCCTCTACGGGCTCCGAGTCATTCCGAGGCCGGACATTCCGCAATGCGGCAAACGAGGTGGATCGTTTGTTGGAGCTGGTTTGGGAAGTTCCGTCGGGTGTCTGCAACACGGGGATTGTATTTTGAGCAGAGGGGTTTTGCACTGGCCCTGCCCTGTTTACCAGCTGATGTGCTGTTTCCCGCCCGATTTCCTCCTCCCGCCTTTGCAAATTCTCTGACTCCCTGCTCTGCGATCTGATTGACGAAGGCGGCGTCATATCGTCGGGCCTTATTCTTGAAAGTGCCAGCCTGCCTAACAATGAGAGATTGGTATAAGGAGTGTAATGTAGTGTAATCCTTATTTCTCCAAATCATCTGATATGGCCAAAGGATAAGAAGATTGGCCTGCCAGGAAGCAGTGAAAAGTATCAGCCTCACCTCCTATGCCGCACCTTCAGTCCAAGGTTTCAATTCTCTACCGTCTTTTCCCGAGAAATTGTCCCCCTCCGTTTCCCGAGTTCCATTTACCCAGTTCCAGTCGTCAGCGGAGATGCGTATGGGTATGGAACAGTAGAGAAGCAGATGGGATACTGAAATGATAGGCTCGATATCCGTTTCTAGAAGGCGCCACAGTCAATTGTTGCGGGGGCTCTTTCAACAGTGGAGATACAGAAGATACAGGGGGCTGTTTGCTATGCGAGATATATAGAGGAAAGAAGGAAATAAAAAAAAGAGGTTGGATCAGCTTTTTGTTGATATTGAGGAAGGCGAAAAGCGCATTGCGATATCTTTAAAAGATGCCCTTTGGGGTCGTACGGCCTAGTTTGATTGCTCTAGGGCGTTTACATCATACTGTTCCCGATAAGGCTAAGCCCAGGCTGAGCCCCAGGCTGAGCCTCCGGGAATTAGGCAGTACTGGATGTGGGTGGAGATGCTGGGAAATCGAGTAATGGGTAATGGGGGAAGACAGTGGGGTCAGGAGGTAATATTTGCAGATTGTTGATATTGATTTCTGTCAATCAGAAACTCTTCGGGACAGTGCTTAGGACACTGAACGCACAGAATACATATCACATCACTGTGGCTCCTCGCTGAATCGTTTCCGAGCCATAAAGCCATTCTAACTGCAATGGGTGAACTGTGGCTCAGCCACCAGAAACGGAAACCAATTCAAACTGTATGCTTACCATGCATAATCATGCAGCCACCTTATCAGCCATATCTCCAGAACCACCCCCACTGGGGCATGGCATCTCACTTCACACTCATCACATTGTTTTGATTTGCTTCTGTTTCAAATATTCCTCAGAATACTCTGACATTAGGTGGATGATTAGCAGTGAAATCAGCAAGGATGAAACGATAGTTGAGGGGTACAAACGACTACTATGAGTTCTCCGAACTATACTTCACTCCTGCATTTTGTCTTCCACAACTGACACGCTTTATCCGCCTTGCCAACCTTCGACCAAACTGGGCCCAACTCACACAAATCTGAAACAACGCGTCGTACCCGGCAAGCCGGATAAGCTGATAATTGACTGGCAATGTTTGCCGACAGCTCACCGGCGAAAAGCCGGCGATATTTGCGGACGCGGCAAAACCAGCCGCAAAACGAAAACTCTGCCGTCCCCGCAGAAACCCCCGCAGATCCGATACCTACAAATGCAAACATCTCCGCAACCCGCCATACATCTGACGATCACGTCTCGGTAGTCAACCGGCTCAGGTCTCCTCGGAAAAACGCACGTGCCGCGGCCCCTGCCCCGCAGCCGAAATTCTTTGCCCAGCCAATAGGCGCCGACTCTACCGGCAACAGCACAACCTACGATTCGAGTTCCAGCATGAATGAGGAGTCCGACGGACCCAACGGCCGGACACTCCAACCACAGCCGATACACAAAATACCTGCCAAAAATGTCTCTCGAGGCCGGATATCGCGGGTTACACTGCCCAGCAGTCCGCCAAAGGATCTGCCGAGCTCGGAGGCCCCTCGGCAATCTCAGCTTACTTCCGAGCTCTCCTCAAGTGGAGTGAACTACTCGACTTTGGAGGACAAATACGACGACTTGGTCACTCAGACCAAAGGAAACACTGTAATGACGCCGCGGCTTCGGAAGTTTTTGGAACAGCAGCAGCGGCCCCCGAGTAGTGATGCCCAGCCGCAGCTTACTGAGCAACCTGGAAAAGGCACCAGACCTGCCGCAATAGGCAATGGCAGGACGGAAGACAGTACAAATGAGGAATTGAGGCTGCAGCGAAGTGTGGCTGATGGGGGAATGAGTTCTCCAGGCGGCAGATCGCATTCATCTTCCAGCAGTGGAGACGAGGAGAGTCTGGATAGCCTAAAAGGCTCGGACAGCTATGACAGCGAGAGTGATGAAACCTACAGTGACGATGAAAAGCTGAGTGAAATTTTTAATGATGACGATGATGACGATGAGGATGTCGGAGATGATGATGTCGGAGACGATAACGGAGTTGATGCGGAAGATGGGAATGAAAATGGCGCTGAAAAGCCGCGTTACGAACTGGAAACTGTCCTTCAAAAGAAGCAAGTGAAACAGTCAGTAAAAAATGGGCCCTTTTATTGGGTTACTTTGAAAGTGCTGAGAGCTCTGAAACATACTGGGGAGACTGTTACAGATGGTTTTGGTTATGTGGCTCGGATAAACTTCCACAGCATCGCTCTTACAGCAGTGTCACTACTACTCCTTGCATTTACTGTATTCATTTGCTACAATCTCATCCGCTATTCGCCGTCCATCTTGTCATTTTTGGGTTCTGTCAGCAGTTCTGTCGCGTCTCTAGCTTCCAGCAGGTTTGGGGCAAAACCTTCTGGTCCTCTCCCCCAGCCAGAGACATTTGACGAAGTGTCTACAAGGCTGATGTTCCTTGAATCACAGATTGCTAAATTTCAGCATGATTTGGACCGTTTAGGCGAGTCAACCGGCAGCTTTCAGGAGTACCAAACTGAGCAGAATGAGAATTTTGCCCGGAATTATGATGCTATCCTGGCCAATCTGCAGCATTTGCAGCAAGGACTGAACTCTGTGGACGCCAAACACACAAAACAGTACGAAGAGTTGCAAGAAAAGTTTATAATGTCGGTTGTAAAAGTGAACAAAGAGCTGGAAGCGTTGAAGGGCAGTATAAAACAGCATATTGAAGAGACTCTGGAACTGAATGCAGAAACCAGGCAACACACAGAAGCTCAAGTCACTTCTCTGCAGGAGAAAATAGCTGGATTAGAGGCAACAATCCAGCATCTCACTAGTGGAGTCACACAGGACGAGCTGCAGGATGAGATAATCAGACAGCTGGATGGCATTCTGCCGCAGTATATTGCGCTTGATAAGCTGAACACGTCCACAGTCTCTCTGGACAATTTGGAGTCCATTCCACAGTCATTTTGGGACTACCTGTCTACTATGGTGAAAAGCAGAGTCCAGCAGCACATTGGTGACCTGGCAGACACTTGGCAGACTGCTCTGTCTGCCAGTGATAGCAAAGTAGGGCAAAGACTGAATGCCCTACAGGAAGAAATGATCAACCAGCGCAAGCTGCTACAAGAAGTTGAGAGCTCTTTTGCCAATCAGGAGGCCACAACGACAGCCATTGTGGCTCCTCCGGAGCAGTTTTCTTGGGAGACATTCATAAAAGACAACCACCAGCGGTTGGGGGAGTTTGTAATGAGTAAAATTGAGGCTGCGGAGTCACATGCGGAGGGAAAACCGTCGCAGGATGTGATTGTTTCCAAAGCCGAGTTTCTCGATCTTTTGGCGGAGAAAATGGCTAAACTGAACACTGATTTGCACATTCAGCTGATAACTCTGCGCAAGGATTACAACAGCTATATTACTGGAATGATTGCTGAAGCCCGCACTCAACTGGGGAAAGACATTAACCAGAGCCTGCACAGTGTGAAAGACACACTGGAGAAGGATCTGGATGATTTGATTGAGTCCAAACTGTTTGCAGCCAGTGAGCTGATTCCGGATATAATGATAGACGAAGGGTTGACTATCTTCATTCAGTCTCTGGTGAATAAGGCAGTGAATGAGAAACTGTCCTTTTTGGAGGAGACGCAGGTGAATTTTGCCAGTTTGACCTCTGGCGCTTCTATTATCCCCCATCTCACATCCGACACATTTTCCCCTTACAATCATGTATCCCTACCCGGAAGACTGATTCACCGAGCTTTTACCAAGGCGAAAAGCACTCTGGGGGTCTCTTCTAAAGACCAGACGGGACCTGAGAGTCTGCTGGATAGTAGTGGACTGCTGGAGCATATTACGGGAGACCATTCTATGAAAAAGGTGCTAGGCTGGATGGCAGAAAATCCTGCTCAGGTTGGTATCAAATTTGGATTCCCCATTGAGCCGAGAAGCATAGTTATTGAGAGTGCTGTTATCAATGAGCCGATGCTGAACGTGGCGTTGCCCCAAAAGGTGTCAATATGGATTAGGGCAGATGGTTATCAGAGGCAGATAATCAATGAGATGCAGCTGGTAGATCCTTCTGAATCCTCTGGTCGGGCTTTGGAGGGCTTTGCATTGGTGGCAGTTTCCGAACTTCACTATGACTGCTCAAACTTCAAACTGATGGAGCCAAAGCAGGATATGAGATCACAGGAAAAGACGGCAGCGGAACTTCAGATTGTGAAGAACCTGATCGAGCTCCCTGTAGGTCTTAAGACTATTGACCTGCACACTGAAGAGTTGCTGGTTGTGGTTGAACAGAACTTTGGGGCAATGTACACATCGCTTCATAGGGTGAAAGTCTATGGTCTGCTGGCTGCGCCATCTTCTGAGAATGTTGCTAAGGAGATGTTCGAGTCTCAGGAGGCTGAAAGAGATTCTCACGACTCGCTGAATGGCGTTTCAAGCGACACAGCGTTGGATGATGAACTGCCTGTTGAGGATGATGATGGGGTATTGGGCTTGGACACTGTAGTATGATAGAAGGATGAAGAGGGCCTTTAGAATGGGCCGTTGGAAAGGGGCCGTCTTTAATCCACTTCAAAGCTGAATCAAACTGTACATTAGAATATTGCAACGATAAGAAACTTATGGAGCAAGAACCTAATTGAGAGTCTCAAGAACAACTATCAGTTCACAGTTTACTCTTCTTGTCATACTCTCACTGAATGAGTCGTTTCTGAGAACGACTAAAAACTCCATCTCCCGACTATAAACCATTAGGCCACCATACCGCAACTACGAGATAAATTGAGGAGTAAAGAGATGTAAACACATGAGTGATTAAAGGGATCATAAATGCTTATCTTTTCTATCCTACTGCCATATCTTATTCTTATCATTTCCCCACAGTTGATTTCTTCGCAATCACCAAACTTCCCCATAGGGCGAGTATATCCTATTATGGACCTCATACAATATCGGGAAAATAGTTACTGCGAACGGCACTATGTCCCATTTGGGATCCAAGTAAACATTCATCAGCCGCAGAGTCCGCAGAATCTCAACATTGGGGTAAATTGTAGATTTGAGGAAGGAGAATCAATTTTAATGAGAAGGATCAAATCAGATTATTGTTTTATTGGGGCGAAATCCAGCCGATGATGTATCCAATTGACTGCCGTGAAGACGCTAAGCTTACATTGCTGTACCGGAAGAACCGGAGTTGCGTCAGCTGAGGAAACCAAACAATCGCCAACATTGACTCAAAATAGCAGTTTGGACGTTTGGTGACAATACACCCTCAGCTCATCAAGGCGCTTCCTCTGCTTGAAAAGAACCTCTACAAACAGAGAGACCTGAAAAGTATTTGCATTAATTTTTACTTCCATTCTTTATCTCCATTCCTGAACTCTGCCCACCATGTCACTCCACGCTGCCTTCGCAAATAAGGAAAACGCGGAGGTGAATCCTCGCACCCCTCAAGCCAAACGCTTGGAGGGCAAACCACAGGCCCAGCCTTTTGGCAACAAAGAAAATACAGTAAGACGTGCTGCTCAGAAGGAAATAAACCAGGTGACCCCGCAAAACAAAACCCAACCCAACCCTCAAGCATTCAAAACACCTGTCAACAATGCCCGAATACCTCTGGGAGGCAAAGACCACAACATCGTGGAAGGAACAGGGAGAATTGTCCACGGCAGGACATTCGGCAACAGGACGGACAAAATTGGGAAAACGCGGAAGACGAAAGAAAGACTTGTGTTTGTTGAGCCTGTCGCCACTGCTACTGTGGCCAGTCAGTCTCCAGACAATGATGAACTCGCGGAGATGGAATATGCCCCGCCTTTGTCTGAGCCTCTACCTGACGAACCTCTGGGACCAAATTTCTATGACATAAACACGCTTCTTAAGGGTGTGAAACCTGTCGATGACATTCTGGGAGATTATGATATCCTAGAGGAAAGTATGGGCAAGGAAAGTATAGACTTGGACCGGCAAGTGGAACACGCAATCCAGGAATCTCTCAGCAAAGATCTGAGACCCTTGCTTTTAAACCAGACGCCGATGTCTCGACAGAAACCTACTAGAAGCATATTACGGACGCGGCCTAACAAGCAGGCAGTTTATCGTGATGACAACGCTGGTGGAGCGAAAGGACCATCTGCTGCTGGGTTCATGGCCCCTACCCAGTCTTCGCTCGCACGTTCCAGCAGTGTGAAGAGCTCACACAGTTCGATTGCAAAGGGAGATTTGGCACTCCAAAGCAGGTCCAAAGTGCATGGGAGTACGAGTTCGGGTACGAATGCGCATACAGAGAGAAACAGAATTGGAGGAAGAACGCAAAGGAGATCTGGTAGTACAGCTCGATCGGCCTCAACGTTAAGTGACGACGGAATTCAGTTGGAGAAAGCTGACTCTGATTTTGAGTTAAGCATACCGACGGTTGATGAGTTGCTCAGTGATATCCAGACGGACGTACAGAATGATTCAGATTTGGGATTTGGAGAAGACGAGGAAGAGCTGAGTCCAGCAGGACAAAGTCATGAAGATGGTGATTTACTTGCGGAGTTGGAACAGTTGATATAAATGAGGTTCTATATAGACGAGGGATGGGTCTATAGGCGATAGGGAATGGCATATGATTATATATGATCTCAGTCTCCAGTGAGCGTTGTACTGTTGCATCACATGATACAACTACTTTGTTGGTCAACTTTTTCGTCTGGCCACTCTTTCAGTGTGTGTTGGAAATCATCAGATTTTGTTCTTAGGCAATAGCTCACCAATTAGCAAGTGCTGAGAAATGCAGAGTGAGAACTCATCTTTCTTTATCTTCTGAAGGAATTCTCATACCAACCCTTCGAATACCAATTCACAGATCACCATCAACACACCATTGATTCTACTGGCTCCCTAAAAGCTTAATCATCATAAAGATCCTACTAGTCCTATCAATCATCATAGTGAATACTCTATTGAATAGATGAGTGACTGACAACTCAAAAGAGAAGCAACAGACTAACTCCACTAAATCATGATGAATAAAAAAGAAAAGAAAAAAAGCATAAGGAGTAAAAAAAGAAACCCGATAACCGTATTTACATGCAACTGGCGATATACCCAGTACAGACTAATCCCTCTGAACCGGACTCCCACCAGCTGGACACAAGATCCAATATCCACCAATCATTAGTGAGGTTCTGTTTGACATCTCCATCTATCTCATCACACCTCCCTCTATCATATAGCCCCTCTTCCCCCACAATGCAAGCTTAGAAGAAAAAATCGGTGAAAAAATGCTCGTGTGCTCCAGGATGGGCATGCGCATGGGCCTGCTCATGTTTCATGTGTTCAAACTCCTTCTGTTCCTCATGAGCTTCTTTCACCATTGGCACTTCATCTCCGTGTTTCGTCACCAGATCGACATTCACCACATCTCCAATAGCCCTGTTGATGGGCGCGTTCACCGCAGGAGCATTGAGAGGCTTTCCATCGTTCCTTCCCTCGGATATATCCCGCATAGTGGGGTCCAGGGCATTGAGCATTCCCTTTATGTCGATACTGGAATCCTTCAGCCAGCCGTCTTTGGGGAAAACGATCTCCACCTCCAGGTACAGATCTCCGTGGTCTTTCTTCTTGAAGAAGAACGAGCCCGTCTGTTTGGCCCGCGGAATAGGCATACCTTCGCCTTCTATGAAAATGAAATCTCCGGGCCGCAGCACCTGTCCAGGCTTTGAAGTCACATTGATGGCTCTTCCGTCCAGATGATACAGCAAAGTCCGGGACAAGCCGCAGATGGCTTCTGCCAGCGAGATTTTCACTTTGGCGTATAGATCATTGTCCTTTCTGGTGAAAGTGCCGTGTGGCACCTGGTTCAGCTCCAGAATAATATCTCCCGCTTTCATCCCAAACTGCACATCATTTTAGTTAGCACATTCTCCATACAACTATGCAACATCCAGTCTCTAAAACAGCTCCCCTCACTTTCCCAAAACATTTCCCATACCTTTTCGTCTGCCTCGCCTTTCTTCACTATCGTGTCTCCGTCAAAGGAGCCAGGCTCAACTTCAAACTCCAGAATCTTCCGCTCGGGTATCAAACCCTCCCCATCACACTTCTTGCATTTGTATTTGGGATTGAAGGTCGTGCCCATGCCAGAACACTCGCCACACGTCACATACTCCATAGTAGTGTAGCCAGGCCCCAGTCTATGAATCTTGCGGACCTCTCCCCGGCCTTCGCAGCGTTTGCATTTTCTCCGCACAGCCTTCGGCCGGGCCCCAGTGCCATTACACAGCGAACACAGCTTCTTGCGGGCGCTCTGGATTTTGATTGTCTTCCCCTTGTAGAGATCTTCCAGTGTGACGGAAGCTTCAATAGTTGCGTCGTCTGTTGATGTTTTCTTCGTCTTTTTGGCGTATGATCGGTTGGATCGAGGGCCGCCGGGTCCCCCTCCATTCATGTTGAAGAAGAATTGAAAGAAGTCGTCGGCATCAAAATCGTTTTCTTCCCCATAAGCATAAGCGCCAGCTCCACCGTTGAAGTTGTTGGTGTTGAAGGAGCCTTCCTCGGCACCATACATGTCATACTGAGATCTTTTGCTTTCTATCAGATTGAGTAGCCCGTTAGTATGTGGCCTGTTTGTTTGGGAACCCTTGCAAGGTACAATAAAAGGCCTGTGTGCAAGCTTGACGCAATTACTTACCATCAGAAAGAACCTCATAGGCATGTCGAATCTCTTTGAACTTCTCCTCTGCTGTTTCTCTTTCTTCCGGAGATACCTTGTCGGGGTGACAACTCAGGGCAGCCTTTCTGTATGCCTTTTTGATTTCCTCCTGTGTGGCTGACTTTTGCAGCCCAAGGAGCTCGTAGTAATCCGCCACTAGGAATTATTGTCAGTATTCTGCTTGATTGTCTGGTAATGAGAACAATCATGGAGATGGAAAGGTGGAGAAATGAGAACAAAAGATAAGGGAGTGAAAGGCGACATAGGCCAAACTAAGAGAGTGTGAGCAGCATCATTACATCCTCCCATTATCTAGCAGTCTCCACAACTGATCTCGCCATCATAGCAACCTCTCCAGTCCTTTCCCAAGCACTCTCCAAAAAGCATTCGCACCATCTTACAATGGCACACTGCAATACTTACTCTTTACCTAATGATATATGCAGTTTGTCGGCACTTTCGAGTGATGTTACAGGGTGATTTTCTTCTCTGACAGCATACAAAACCTCCACTATACCGTTAACGGTCAGCTTTGTCGCAGGAATCATTTCAAAAGCTGCCAGTAAGTCATTTCAAGCTTCTCTTCTCATCACATTGCCGCCTTAATAAATCTGCTGGGAGACGATTTTTCATCCGTTTTGCCACTGCGTCTCCGTTTGCGGAGATGAATTCCGGGAGGAGACCGGAGGTAGA
>JAKTWI010000621.1:0-12880 GCA_030561065.1 Sporopachydermia cereana | reverse complement strand
TGACTCCATTCAGTGGCTGGGAATTCGAGGATTGACAGAGTCAGAGATTATCACTGACTGGCTGCTGTTTCTTTTGCTGTAGAGAATTTGCATTCTCCCCCTCATGCATTGTGTTAGTAGATTTTATTCACGCCTTTAGAGGTTTTGCCTCCAAATATCACTGTGTGAAGCGACTCTTGAAAGGTTCCGACAAAGCCTGTTTTCTTGTTACTTTCGAGGTGAATGGAGCATGCAATTGAGAGGGGAAATATTGGTGATCAACATAACTTTGAAAGACTTTTTTACTCCAGAGGACTGATATTATGGGATGCTAAGTGTGTGGCTTTCTTGGGTATTTGAAAACTGTGAAGAGGTCTGTTGAGGGACAAGCGGTCGTTTGAAAGTGTGTGACAATGGGGAACTTGCAGTAAATCTGATTGATAGAAGGTGGAGGTGGAGGGCTGGTAAAGTGGGCCCTCAATTCCCGTTATTTAGCTAGTTGTGTGGGACTGGAATTGGGAAGTCAGTCGGGTTTCTTCTTGATCCTGAGACAATCTGTAGATGATGACATTTTTGTTAATGCACAGAAATCAACGTATCATCTGGTAGACCTTGACCTAAGCAGACATTCTTTATATCTCCTGTTGTTCATCTGTGACCCGCTTTGAACCAGCTTCAATAGCCCAAATGGGCTTATACGAGTGTGAGCTCTTGAGGTAAGAATGACAGTCTCTTGTGTTCCGACTCTCTGTTTGCTGTAAAGAAGGTCTTATTTGTCTCACAGTGGAGGGGAACAAGAGAGTGGAGTCGTAGGAGAAGGAAAAACAGCAGGGTGGCGATAAGAAATGAGTCATTTGGATTGTATGCTGAAGGGTTGGGAAAGAAGGATAGTAGAAGGGGAACTGGTGGATAGCTTGTTGTGAGAATTCACGGTGCTGAAGTAGTTTCTCTAGCTGTCAAAAAATGGCTGCTCTGTGACTGTATGACGATTTAACGGAGTGGTAAAATCGATGGGGTAAAGAGAACGAAAAGTAAGTACGACAAAAATGAAATGATCCCTCAATATCTGATCGAATTAAATAAGCCAACGGTTGTATCATTCACGTGCCTACAGATAGCAGTCGTATCTTTCTGTCAAACAATTTAACGAATTCAAATAGTCGTCATTCTCTTTTTCTGCTAAGAAAGCTGCTGAACGCAGATCCAAATCAACTAACATTCTAATGTGCATCAAATGATGCTCAGAGAAATCATTCAAATGAACAAGTATCTCTGAGCCCCTTTTCTATCCCAGGTATCATTCAAGACATCATGGGTGTAAAGGTCCATCCTAACATCCATGTCTCAAGTCCTTCCCACAACAGAGGTGACTGGTATGCCCTTTTGAGTTGAAAACCTTCCTCCTCAAACCATCCTCTGTCCGCACACTCTCCAATCTCACTTCACAGTGTTCATAGAGAGTCCAAAGCATTCTTTCCTTCCATGCAACCCGCCACCTAACTGTCTCTTCTCTCACTATCCTCCTACTTACGTCCCCCAACTCACCCATCCCACCCAGCCTACAATCCTCTCTAATCCAAATACCCTGTTTCGAATTCAACTTACACAATTTTCACATCCAACCTCCGCCTAAATCTTTGCCTTGAACTGTTCCTCAGTGACGCCCGCGCCCATTGCCGCAGTAGACGAAACACCGCCAGTGATCATCTTCAAAATACTGTCAATGTACTCCGCTCCCGACCACTTTTGGTGCTTCAGAACCTCCACGCCAAGCTCCATCTCCGGCTTCTGCACATACTGGCCATAGTACTTCATGCCTTGCTCGGAGTATCCCTTGGCAAACGAGTCGGCAGCAAGCGCCGTCGTGTGCAGACCAGCCAGCGTGATAAACTGCCACACGTATCCGAGCTTGGCCAGCCGCTGGATATACGTGCGCTGTTCCTCAGGCTCCATCGCCAGGTTCCAGTTGAACGAGGGGGACAGATTGTATGCCAGCCACTGTTCGGGGAAAGCGGACTTCACGCCAACGGCAAACTCCTCGGCCTGCTTGTAGTCAGGCAGCTTGGACTCCATCCAAATGAGATCGGCGTAAGGAGCATAGGCGCGCGCACGGTTGATGGCGCACTGGGTTCCGCCGCGGTACTTGTAGTATCCTTCCCGCACACGGGGTTTCTCCCAGTCGAAATAAATGTCCTTTCCGGTGAGTTTCTTGGCCAGGGCGCGGGCCTCGGAGTTGGATTTGTTTGTGAGCGGGCCGACGGCGGCAGTGAACTCGGCAATCAGCGCGTCCTTGTTGCTGTAGGAGCCGGCATTGATCTCGTCAATGACAGCCTCGTGGAACAGCTTGAGCCCCGCTTCTTTGTTCCAGGCTTCTTCAATGGCAGCCAGCGCATCGCCAGTCTTGCCCTCCTGTTCCGCCTTCACCATAACCTCCACCAAGGGCGGGATGTTAGGGTTTGTGGAGCCGACAATGTAGTAGTGGTCGCGGTAGTCGATTGTGGAGGTCAGAAGGGTCGCCGCCTCCGAGTCTGTGCGGGCCACAGCCACCAAGTCCGAGCCGAAAATGTCGGCCGAAGTCCGAATGGCCACAAGCCGGTTGATGTGTTCCTGCACGGGCACAAGCACCTTGCCGGCCATGTGGCCGCACTTCTTTGTGCCAGGCGCCTGGTCCTCAATGTGGATGCCCGCGGCGCCGCGCTCAATAAACATCTTTGTGAGCTTCACAATAGCCGTCAGGCCGCCGTGGCCGGTGTCGGCGTCGGCGATAATGGGCCGCAAAAAGTCAATGTAGTTGAGTTTGGCCCGCTCGGAGCGGGGCAGAGAGAAGCGCTCCTCGTGCTGTTTGCGGTCGTGGAACTGCTGCGCAAAGAAAAGGTGCTCCACCTTGTTGGGCACAGTGTCCATAGGGTAGTCGGCCAAATCGGGCGACGGCTCGTTGGAGGTCGACGCCGTGGACGACGATTGCCACCCAGACACATACACAGTGTCCAGGTACTTGGCCATCTGTGTCACCTGGACCGGGTCCAGCGCCCCAAAAGTGAAGGAGCATGTCTTGTTGCGGTCGTGTTCCTCCAACAGCTTGTACAGCTTGCGGGCCTGCACAGAGGACGGGTACTCAGTCAGCAGAGTGCCTCTCTTCTTCACAATGTCCTCGGCAGAGTACACGCGCTTGGTCTTTCTCCATCTGGGCTGGGCCCACCACTTCTTCACAGCAGCCACTTCGGCATCGAAGGCCCTTTGTTCGGCATCGAGATCAATCTTGGTGTAGGCACCCATGGCGAAAGAATATAGGCAGAGTGGAGTGAAAATCGCAACAGTGGCGATACAAGGAAAAGGTAGCAATGTGGTGTGGTGCTAAAAGAGAGAGCAGAAGATAAGGGACAGATTGGTAGGAAAGAAGATGATGAAAAATGTGGGGAAACTGGTGATATTTATAGAGTTGGCGCTGTGATGGTTTCGGGAGCAAACTTGCGTGTCCATGGTTTGTGGAGGTGAGGCCCCGGGTGCCACAGAATCCTGTATTTGTGGGTGCCGACCCCAGACAAACTCAATTTGGGGCGATGGTACCCCGGTTTTTCGCACAATTACACTTTGCAGATGGGCAGGAGTCCGGGGAAAGTGGCACAAGCAGCCTGCGTTGCTCCATGAGGCTCCGGTTAAGGTTTCAGTTGAGGACAAAGCATCGGGTGTACGCAAGGGTATGACGAACAGGACATTGATGTGGCAGCACTGATATACAAGTTGTATGGAGGGAAGGGGGTTCTCAGGTTCGTTGAGCAGGATATTATTTTTAGTTATTCATACAATTTGGAAAGTATCTATGTTTTTTTACTGTTGTCACCCTGCTCCTTGCGCATCCAACTCTTATGGAAAATGTCAGCCAAGAAATGACTCATAGCCTCTTGTTTAGATGCGTCAGATGTCCTGCTCGGCTTCTGCTTCAGGCGTTCCCGTCACGCCGAGGTCTGCGTCCCCGTTGTCCGATGATGATCCGGCCACATTTCAGGAATACATGTAGAGCCGGAAGATGAACGTGAAAATGCGGCGGCTGCGTAAAAGCAGCGTAGCGGTTGTATTTCACAAGCTCCAAAGAAGTGATTCAGCAGCTTCAAGAAATTATGAGATAATCACTATTTTGTCAATTGGAGAAACCTCTTTTTACCACCATCAAGAAGTTATTACTGCTCGTCCTGCGGCCTACCCTCTGTTCACCTTTTTCTTTGAGCTTGTGTGACAATATTATGTCCTGGATGAACCGTACGCAAACCGACCTTCTGCCTCGGTACAGGTCCCTTAGCCCGAACAGTGTCTAAATCTGGGGAAATAGTATGGGATGATGACATGTGCTTCATGTCTCTCCCGGCAACTAGCAGCCGGCCGACACATTGGCATCGGAGTAAAAATCCCTGTTTGGTGCCGTTGCGCAACATTCCGGGCCGATTCCGGCCATGCTAGCTTAATTCTTTGACTCATCTGCCTTTGTTTACTCTTCTATGAAAGTCAGCGTGAAATTTTCAGGCACAATCCACCCCCGACCATATAGAGACAGCTTCCCTTGTCCCATTCAGTCACATATCTTCCCAGTCGGATCATCCAATTAAACCTCGGGGACTCGATTGAATAAGCCTTCTTCAGGCAGCACCCGCCATTTTCCACTTCTCTGTTGTCTCGAGCTCATCGGGTGCTGATTCGTTGCGGGCCGAGTATCGGAGATTACTTGGACCATTACGGTAAGTGTTGCTATATTCGGAATAACTTCCTATAAGGTTGCAGAATTCGTTCCGTTCTCTTCCTACTTCATATTTCCCCAGAAATTATGAAGATGGAAGAGCTAGAGAAGATCAATGAAGCCCCAGCTGCAGGAAATCTTTCAGTACTACTGCCAGAAAGTTGCTGGAGTTCCCTGATATCGGCTTGAATGGGTGCACAAATATTTGAGGTGAACGGTTCGTTCCAGCAGATAGATGCCAGGGCTACTGCTGGCTGTTTCCTTAGCCCGGAATCTGACGGTTGAAAGTGGGTGACGGAGACACTGCTGCCATTTGCTGTGCTTTAGTGGTACATCCTCTTTGAGCATGAACATGCCGAACATTGATGGAATGTAGAAGGTGGGCAGAAAAACGGCTGAAGTCTGGGGAAATCTGGGGTAGAGAGAAACAAACAAGTCTTGTAGGGTATGGGGAATAGGTTCCAAGTTTGTCACGCACATCGCGCCGAGAGCATGTCGAGTTGCCGTGACTCGATTGTTCATCGCAAACAAAGTATATTTGCTCACTTTATCTATCACTCTTCCAGAGCGGCTTTTGTAGCTCCGCTTATCTGTAGCGCAAACCCGTTTCTCTCTAGGCTCAGAGAGAGATCTACTCAATTCAAAATACGATATCAATACTATCTTATTACAAAAATACGAACTAAAAACTAAACTAAACTAAACAACTCAAGCAATCGAGAACTAACTCTCAAATAGAACAACAGCAAACACAGCACATCTACAACCCTTGCAGACTTCGCAGTCTCTCCACTTCCAATTCCAATTCCCTGTTCTTCAACAAAAGCTCCTCGACTCTCTCCTCCAGCTGCGACATTCGAGCCATCTTCCGTGCCCTCGATCTTCTAGCGGCTTCAGTGTTTCTTTTCCGCTTGTCCACGACAGCGTCGCCAGTCTCCACCAAAGGCTCGATAGGAGTAACGGGTGTTCTTCTCTGCTTTCTGCGATACGGAATGCAACCCAGATGGTCGGTTTTCTCATCCGCGAGCAAAGCCGGCGTGGCAGGCGGAGTAGTCGACTGACGCGCAAAGGATACAGGCTTCTCGACAGCAGGCAACGAGGACAAACCAGCCTTCTCGATTACCGGGACGGGACTCGCACAACGCTTCATGTCCATTGCACCCTGGCCAAACAAGGGAGTCCATTCATCTGAGGGGGTCAATTCCACATCTGTAATCAGAGGAGTGTCGTTGAGAAACTCACCTTCGCCATTAACAGCAAAGAAAAGCTCCATGGGAGACACAGTCGCAGAGTTGGGCGATTGGTCCAGCGAAGGGGCATCACTGAGCTCGGGAGTCGGGAAAAACATGTCTTCGGGAGACTGAAATCCTTCAAACACCGACTCCCCCAGAATTGTCATAGAGCGGCCTTCCATAGCTTCGTTCTTCAAAGGTTGTTCACGTGCGGTGAAAGTTGTTCCAGAGTTAAAGGCCTCAACGAAAGGGTAGTTCTTCATAGCTTGACTATCAGTTTGTATAGTCGTAGTCATATTCTTTGTAATAATCTCTTCTTGATATCAAGTATCCCAAAATTCTTCAATCTAGTAGGGGTGCCATGGTGGACAAGGTAGGACTCAAGGTCGCTCAATCATTATTGTAAACTCATTTTGAAATCGTAGGGGGAAAGACAGACATGTCCTAGTATAAAACTCGAGGGTTTATAGTAGTCATGGTAGATAATTCTCAAACATCACACACACATGTTGATATTGTTGATGAAGAATTCTCACATGAACAGTTTTCGGTGTATCGAAACTGGTAGCAAGAAAATCAAACTCGGAGAGCTTTCATTTTCAATGTCGTTTTAAAGACCCAGAGGGTATTTAGCAAGCCATTTTGAATATTCTTTGTCGTGTCGTATTCTTTCTTTGTTTGATTCCTTGCTCTGCGGTTTGTTGCTGATTCCAAACTTCCATCTTTTCTCTATTATCTCGTCCACTGCTTGAAAGGAAAACAACTTTTTGGGTGGGCCTGGGTGGCTTAATATAATTTGTCATAACTTTGACCTGAAATCTATCTGCATTCATAAGGGTTACCCGGCAAAGCTTTTCTACCTAATCTGGAAGGCACTTCCTTTTTGGCCACCTGTCTTTGAGGGTCTAGATTGACATTTTTACCTCTTCTTGCCTTTTCTGGCATTAGGGTTTGTCAAAACGTTGAGCCGAATGAAACAGGCTCTGGTACCTTTGTGGGCCCGAGGTCGCTCGCCAGATGAAGCTTCTACAACCGTTTACGCTGTAAACCATTCTCGATCGAGGTTCAGTAAAATGCTTGTTCTTTTCGTAGAAGTGACTCATTGAGGAGCCCAGTCGAGAGTGATATGGCAAATCTGCAGCCATGGATAGTGGAATATCATTGAATCGTATCTTGCATACAGCCAGTCAATTGAGTATTGGAGGCAGATAGTGTTTAAATTCAGCAACAACATCTGTGCAAAGTCCCTCAACGTGAAACTAGTGAAATAAACTCGGTTCGAGACCCTCGGGCCAACCTTCTACTTTATGTTTACGTGATCCTCTAAAGGAGAAGCATCCATGGAATGACAGCAACTGCGACGCGTCGTGGTCAGATCATGTCAAGAATGAAACAGAGCGGTCTGATGGACGAGCTGAATTTAAAGGCATGATGAACTTGAATCAACTCTATTAGCTTGTAGACCAACATCTCATCGGCTTTTTTCGCCCGCGAGGTTCCAATCGAAAGCACCAAGCGTACCATCCATCCCCAGAGATTACGATCAGTGAGTTTCCCGGTCGCAATCAGCCGGCAATCCTACAGCTTTTCATTTTCTCTGGTTTAGCCCGCGTTTGCGACCGTTTCTCTCGAAGGTCCGCAATTGGATCACATTAGTGGTGCACACACACTTTGCGAGGCACTTATGGCTGGAGCACAATTGGGGCCATTAAGGTTTTACATGGAAATCCCAACTTGTACCCACCCCAAAATATCAAGGCATCAAGACGTGTTCTGCAGATCAACGCTGCCATCTTTTCGGTTTTGTAGCTTTGACACTTTGCGACTTGTACCAATCTATCTGTGGTTTTGTGTCTATACAAGGCTTTGAGATCACAGACGTGCGACACTCGCTGTATTCTCTGCCGCTTCCTATAAAATCAATTTTTCATCCACCAGGACCATTCATCAGATCAACAGCTCAGCAACCCTCAACGGTCTTTCAATCATCACAATGGCATCACCAGACATACTCAGGGAAAACAGCCCCGACCCCGGACTGGCCAGCATCACATCTGCTGTAAGTAATACTTTGCAATTGGTCCTCAAGTTCTCTACCCCTACTAACCCTTTATCGCTCAATTCAGCTTCTGAGAAGGAAAAAACTCTTGCGGAAAGCCATTCCGTTCACGTTGATGGTCTGTGGGGCCACCGGCACTGGGAAGTCGACGTTCATCAACACACTCTGTTCGCAGGATGGAGCCTCCGTCAATCGCCTCATTGACAAATCTAAACGGTACGAAGCGTTTCACCAAACGTTCTCGCGAGAGAGATGGTTCAAAAAGCTCATTTCCCAAGGATACGGAGATGGCGCGGAATACTCAGAAGTGGGAAACGGGCGTAAAAGTGGCCTGCTGGAGGATGTCATGGGATCTCAGACTTTGGGATCTGACGCAGACGACAGCTCGACCTTGCGGAATAAGGCCACACTACCCCATTCACATTCCTACATGGCCTCGTTAACGAACTCCAAGATTGAAAACATCATTGGCGGCGAGCTGAAACCATCCAAAACCCGCACAGGAAACTCAAATCAGACGCAGTCGCATGTACTAAACAATTCGCGCATCTCGTCAATTGAGCGCTTGGAGAAGAACAAGACGCAGGACAAAGGCTCCAATGTCTACGACTATGTGGACTACAAACTGAGCTACTTTGACGTGGCTTTCGATCCGCAGACGGTGAACGAAGAGCCAGAAATGTCTTTGAGTAGATACACATACGATCTGGAGGACGAAGACGGGTCGCATATTGCCCTCACCGTTCTGGACACGCCGGGGTTTGGGGACAGTCTGGACAATGAATACGAGTTCGAGGAGATATGCCGGTACCTGACACAGCAATTTGACTATATCATTGCCGAGGAGACCAAAGTAAGGAGAAACCCCCGTGGCCCTAACCACGACAATCGGGTGCATCTTTTGCTGTACTTCATTGAGCCTACGGGTCACGGATTACGGGAGATTGACATAAAGGCCATGAAGGCGTTTTCCAAATATGTGAACGTCATTCCTGTGATTAGCAAAGCCGATTCGTTCACCCCTGAGGAGCTGAGAACCTTCAAGAAGAATCTGATGGACGATATTGCCTATTGGACTATTCCTATTTACGATTTCCCCTACGACCCCGAGGCTGCCGAAACGCCAGAAGACTTGGACTCCATTCGAGAAAACAAGTTTCTCCGGTCGTTGCTGCCTTTTGCAGTAGTAGGCGCCGACGATACAGTTGACGGCCCCCGCGGTCGTCACTACCAATGGGGGACTGTCGAGGTAGACAACCCGCAGCATTGCGATTTCGTCTATCTTCGAAACGCCATTTTGGGGTCCCATCTCAACGAGTTGAAAGACCTGACAAACAACTTCCTGTATGAAAATTATAGGACCACCAAGCTGTCTGAGGTCACAGAATCGTCCGTTCTGCTGAACGGCAGTGAGGTGGACGAAAGCGAACCGGTAAGCAAATTTCCCGATCCGTCTATCAACAGTATTATGGATCTGGTGGCCGAAACCCCAAAAATCTCCACACACAAAAAGACGGCTTCGGCATCCAGCCAGGGGAAATACAAATCAATGCTAGATGTGGCAGGACCGGAGTCTGGCAGCGAAACAACCAAGACAAGTGTGGGCAGCAAGCACAGCACGCCGGTGCCTGATGCCTCACGGGAAACCGCCGCTTTCGCTCCTTTCTCCCCAGTGCCGTCGCAAGCCGAATCGGTCACATCAAAGTCTTCGGAAAAGTTCAAGGAAATCCAGAATATGTCGAAAACACTGCCCTTTATCATAAAGTCTCAGCAGCTGAGCGAGAAGAAGCAAAAGCTGCAGGAGTACTATGATCAGCTGAAGGCGGAACTGGAGATGGAACAGGCGCTTCTGGAGGAGAAAGAACGGCTTTTGGAGGAACAGCGGCGCCAGAGAGAACTCCGGGATGCTGAACGCCGCCAGCGGCAACTTGAAAAGGAGATCGAGCAGCAGGTGATTTTGGAAGAGAAGAGAGCAGAGGAAGAAGCACAAGAGGCGGCAGATGCAGTAGCAAATGGGGCGGAAGTAGGGAAAGAAGAGGAACAGGAGGGACTACAGAGTGAGGCAGAGTTGGAGAATGACAGGAAGTCAGCTCGGACGGCAGCTTCCGTTGCTGGTAGCGATCAGCAAAGTGTAGAGCAGCGAGTCAACAGCTCTCCTGCTCCGGAAGAGAACAGGTCTAAGCAGGGAAGTGATGAGTAGTCGTCTAGTTCCAGTACTTTGGATAGACAAGCAAGCAACTTCTTCTCGAATGCGATTTTTCTGATGATCTACATGAAGACCTCTGAATATGAGTAGCATTATTTGTCCGATGGTCACTGCAATGTTACGCTTACTGAACTTTAGGAAACGAACCAATGCTTCCGGAAATGGTTCAAAGCCTCGCATGAATTTTGCGTTCTACGTATGAGCTCAGGGAAGGTTTTACAAAAGATTTCACGACCATGAGTTCATGAAGGTTCTAGCTTCAATTTATGAAACACACCTCAGAGTTTCATGTGCGCGCTGTCAGGCTCTCAACCAAAGGAGGAAGCAGGACATTGGCATATAAGATGAGGAAACAATGGATTGACAATCATTTCTTTCGGTGTTCAGTAACAAGAGAGCACTCCGAAATTCAGGCAAGTGCAGTATGTTGTCGAAGTTTGCGCACCAGAGAAAATGCACTGTTTTTTGTAGTCTCATACACTTTCTTAACTCCACTCTACCACCATTCTCCTAGCCCGCTTTGAAGCAGTGCATTGAGTTAAGGGGAGGTCTAGACAGGGCTCTCTACTGAACTCGAGATTCTGGTTTTCTTCATCATCAGGAGACTTTGACAGGCACTGTTCAAAATAACGCTCGGTTCGGTTCTTAGTCTTCAATTAAAGGTATCTCACTCACAGTTAATTGTCTTTTGAAGCACCTGCAGCTGGATTCCACAGTTTTATAGGTCTGCACAATTTGGTCTGCCATTCCATGAACGAAGCCCACTTGCTCCGGTGTGGAGCTCCAGAAGTCAAGCCAGTCTTCCTTCCATCAATGCCGTGAGACCCAATATTCTACTAATACTATCTCGGCCCGTATATTTGACGCCTTTTCTGGCTCCTTCCTTGGCTGCTATGTACATTGGCAAAAGTCCCTTGCTGAAGTTTCGAGTTGTCCACTTGCTCTCACCCATCATATCGGCTGGAGTCGTAGAAAAGGAAGCAAAAGCCAGAATGGCCATGTTCAATGCAAACTGACTCTCGATAAGAGCTTCTTTATTCCAGGTTTCGATGGGAACTCTCTTTAATCTAGTTTCCTACACTACCCAGGATCCCAGCTACTATATTCCCCAGAAAATCACTCTTCCCAATCTCCTTTCACTTCAGGAGCATCTCTCACTCTTGACTATCTTCTCATTGCCAAACTTCTCTTCCACTCTCCACCGGTCTTATTCTTTCCGTATGGACTTATTCATCTTCCTTCCCCCTCTCACCCTGCTGCAAAATTATCTTCAGCAGTTGGGCAGCAGTCTTCACCTGCAACTCACAAATCAACCG
This sequence comes from Sporopachydermia cereana, assembly GCA_030561065.1. Taxonomy (NCBI): domain Eukaryota; kingdom Fungi; phylum Ascomycota; class Sporopachydermiomycetes; order Sporopachydermiales; family Sporopachydermiaceae; genus Sporopachydermia; species Sporopachydermia cereana. The sequence continues at coordinate 1,359 of JAKTWI010000621.1, read as the reverse complement.
TCCAGCACCTCACTCAAACCCCCTCATTCCCCTCGGCCTGCCTCTCCTTTTTCTCTCCTCTCCTGTCTATGATCCGATCCACTATCCCATAGCTCAACGCCTCCTGCGGCGTCAGAAACCTGTCCCGGTCCAGCAGCTCCTCAATCTCGGCCAAACTCGTCCCAGCCTTCATATGCTCCTTATACAGCCGGTGGAGCCGATGTTTGGTGTCAACAATATGACGCGCGTGTATCTCAATATCAGTGGCCTGGCCTTGATACCCTCCACTGGGCTGGTGCACCATCACCGACGCATTGGGCAGAATCATCCTCTTCCCTGGCGTGCCGCTGGCCAGCAGCAAAGACGCCATGGAACACGCCTGGCCCAGGCACACTGTGGAGATATCATTGGACACATACTGCATCGTGTCGTATATCGCCAGCCCCGACGTCACACTGCCGCCGGGCGAGTTGATGTACATGTACACGTCTTTGCGGGGGTTTGTAGCCTCCAGATACAGCAGCTGGGCTGTGATGGAGGTGGTGGTGACATCGTCAATGGGGCCGGCCAGGTAGATAATGCGGTCTTTCAGCAGGCGGGAGAAGATGTCGTAGGAGGTGGCCAGGCCGTTGGGCGCTTTGCCCAGCGCGGGCGTCGTGCTGAAGGAGCGGGCTGTGTGCCGGGAAAGCCGGAGTATACAGGGAGCTCTCATGGACTATGGGTGGGATGTGGAAGGGGTGATGTTGGGGGTGGATGGTGGGGGTGGATGGTGGGGAGGTGGCGGGTGGCTGATGTGGTTCGTGAGGTTTTGTATTTGATTGGCGGAAGTAGTAGGAACGGGGCGAAGGGATGATGGAGATGGTGGAGAAGGTGATGATAGGTGGATCAAAGAAGGGTCGATGGCGAGGTAGAATTGCTGGATGTGGAGCGGCGGAGAGGAGACTGCAAGGTCAGGGAGATATGAGAAGGAGGTGAGTTGAGGTGACCTTTCGGAAACAGCGGAGGAATGATGGATAGGCGAGTGGGGGGGATATGGGAGGGTTTATGGAGGAAGCGGTGACTACTGATGGAAGGCAGGTGAAGGAGAAAGCGGTTTGATAAGTACAAGACAGTGGGCGACGATGAGTATCTGGACTTGACTGGAAGTGAAAGCTGGTCCCCCTGATGCGTGTTGCGTTTTCTGCTCGGTGCTATAGATCTGGTTTTCTCTTCTTCCTTTGTAGAGTTCTATTCTCTGGAATAATCAGCCTAATCTATCATTACTCTGTATAGATTGATGAACAGTCAGACCTTCGCTGCATAGATGGGGCCGAAATAGGTTTTTTTATGCCTGGCATAAATGGCATTTAATTTATGCCATTACAAAAATGAATTTTCGGG
>JAKTWI010000620.1:0-12881 GCA_030561065.1 Sporopachydermia cereana | reverse complement strand
GAAGCGGAAGCGGAAGCGGCGGCCGCCGTGTGTGCCGAGATCAACTTTGTGGCCCTGCCGCCGGACCTTCGGCACGTGCTGCTCGGCACCGTGTTTGCCGACGACAGCGGCATCAACGCCGAAATGCGCGCCGACGGCGTGCCGCTGGCCGCCACCCCGCCCACTGTGGCGCAGCAGGTGGCGCGGGCGGCACTGGCAAAGCAGCAGGCCGACAGTGTGGCGCAGGCGCAGCTGGCCCGCATGCGCGCCTCCCCGCACACGGCCCACCTCGGCCTTTCCGACGTGCTGCGCCTCCCGGCGGACGGCCCGCTGGACCTGCCGGCGCTGTTTGCCGCTACCCGCGTGTGGGCCGTTGTGGCGCTGAGCCCTGCGCCACCGCTGCCGTGGCTGCACCCGCAGGCGGGCCGCCCCGCTTTGTGGCACACGGCGCACGTGTCGGGCCAGGCGCAGCGGTTCTGCCTTCCCGATTGGGTTGCCAAGCGGCAGAGCGGCGATTTTTCTGCCGATTTCGGCTATGATGAGTTCCTATTTCGGTATGGGCCGATTCTGCCGCCGGGGCTGACGGCGGCGGCGCTGCCGCGCTGGGCGGCGCACACGCGGGGGTACACGCCCGAAGAGGTATTTTGTGGCTCGGCCCGCGTGTGGCTGGACGAGGATGTGTGGGTTGAGCTGGAGGCGCAGTTGGAGGCGCAGCTGGAGGCGCAGCAGGAGGCGCGGGGGCTGGTCGGCGTTTTGCCGCATTCGGCAGCGGCAGCGGAAGCGGAAGCGGAGGCCGGCTCGGAAGCCGACTCGGCGTCTTTTTTCTCCGATGCCGACTACCTTTCCGACAAGCCGCTTGCCGACGCGGAAGCGGCGCCCGGCCGCAAACTCGTCGTCCAGCCGCTGTCACGTGCCCGCAAGCTGTGGCTGGCCGTCGTGTGGGCGGTCACGTGGTGTGTGCCCAGTTTTGTGCTTCGGTACGTGGGCCGCATGCGGCGGGCCGATGTACGCACGGCGTGGCGGGAGAAAGTCACAATATGCGTACTGATTGCTTTGGCAAACGCGCTGCTGCTGTTTTACATGGTGTTTCTGTCCCGGCTGCTCTGTCCGGAATACGACTCGGTATGGACGGAGGCGGAGCTGGCGGCGGGGCATGCCGATCCGGACAGTTTTTTTGTGGCGGTGCGGGGTTCCGTATACGATTTGACTCCGTACTACCGGCGGCCGCATACGTTCATGTTTGCGGACGTCACCCCGGCCGCAATGATGGTGTTTGCCGGCTCGGATGTCACAAACTACTTCCCACGTGACGTGGCCGACGCCTGTCCGGAACTGGTGTCGGAGCATTTCTTCCTGCAGCCGAACCGGACAGCGTACTACACTAACGCCATCCACTACTACGGCCCGGACATTTCGGACAGCATGTCGGCGGCGCGGCCGGCGGGAGACCCGAAGTGGTACACGAATGTGTTTGAGCCGCAGGTCTCGGAGTACCACAAAGGCGGGCTGGTCATTGACCCGGCCCGCTTCCGCGCCGACGGACAGGACGGCTTCGCGTCCTGGGCGATTGTGGACGGTCACGTGTACGATCTGTCCGATTACACATTCACACAAACGCGGCTCGGCCCGACCGGGCGGCACGTGTTTCTGGACAGTTCGGTAGTGGACGTGTTTGTGCGCTATGCCGGCTCCGACATCTCGGCCCGGCTGCGGGAGCTTAATCTGCCGGAGGACACAAAACAGAAAAATCTTAACTGCATTCGGCAGCTGTTCCCCGCCGGCCGGCTCGACTTCCGCCGCTCGGCCCGCTGCCAGGCGTCCAACTACACGCTGCTGTCCGTAGCGGTAATTCTGTCGGCAGTGACGCTGGTCAAGTTTGTGGCTGCATTACAGTTCGGCGGCAAACGGAAGCCGGAGCGGCAGAATCGGTACGTGATATGCCAGATCCCGGTGTATACGGAAGGCGAGGCGTCTTTGCGGCTGGCCATTGACTCTGTGGCCGCGCTCGACTATCCGGACACGCGCAAGCTGCTGTTTGTGGTGTGCGACGGGCGCGTCGTCGGCAAAGGGAACGACAAGCCGACATCCGAGATTGTGCTGGACATTTTCGGCGTGCCGGAGGCCGTGCGGGCGGCGGCGCCGGCTTTGCCGTTCCGTTCCGTCGGCGAAGGCGCTGCCGAGCTTAACTGCGGTCACGTGTTTTCCGGTCTGTACGGGCATGCCGGTCACGTGGTGCCGTTTGTGGTGGTGGCCAAAGTCGGCGCGCCATCCGAGGCCGGCTCGGCTCGGCCCGGTAACCGCGGCAAGCGGGATTCACAAATCCTGCTGTTCCGCTTTTTGAACCGCGTGCATTTCCAAAAGCCGATGGCGCCGCTGGAACTGGAGATATTCCATCACGTGACCAACATCATCGGCATCGACCCCGAACTGTACGAGTACCTCCTGATGCTGGACGCCGACACGGCAGTGCACAAAGACGCGCTCGGCACGCTGGTGGCCCAGTGCGTCGACGACAGCCGCATCGCCGGCATCTGCGGCTACACCGCTCTGCAGAACGAACACACCTCTTTGTGGACTATGATCCAGGTGTACGAATACTGGGTGTCGCATTTCCTAACTAAGGCATTTGAGAGCCTGTTTGGGTGCGTCACGTGTCTTCCGGGATGCTTCACGCTTTACCGTTTACGGACGGCGGAACGGGCGCGGCCGCTGCTGGTGGCGGATGAGGTAATTTCCGATTACGGCATCGGGCGGGTCGACACGCTGCATATGAAGAATCTGTTTTCGTTAGGGGAGGATCGGTATTTGACGACGCTTATGCTGAAGCATTTTGGGACAATGCGGTATGTGTTTAGTGGCGATGCGCGGGCGTGGACGGCGGCGCCGGAGGAGTTGAAGGTGTTGCTGTCACAAAGGCGGCGGTGGATTAATTCTACGGTACACAATTTGCTGGAGTTGTTGAAGTTGGGAGGGATGTGTGGGGTGTGCTGTGTGGGCATGCGGTTTGTGGTGTTTGTGGATTTGGCGGGGTAAGTACGGAAGGAACGGAACAGTCGAAGCCGAGGCGGAGCCGAGGTGAGACACAAAGTGGGGTACCGAATGGGGAAGTCGAAGCCGAGGCGGAGCCGAGGTGAGACACAAAGTGGGGCAAAAGGATAAAACGGCGAAGCCGAGGCGAGACACAAAGTGGGGCAAAGGAGCCGAGCCGAAGCCGAGACGGAGCCGAAGCCGAGACGAGCCGAGGCGAGACGCAACGTGGGGCTTAGGAGGCGAGGTGAGGCGAGGTGAGGCAAGCGGATGCGGAAACGGAAGCGGAAGCGGAAGCGGAAGCGGAATCCGAGCGGAGTCCGAGCGGAGTCCGAGCGGAAGCTGAGGCGAGATGCATTGTTGCCGAACGGCAGATGTGGCGGAAGCCGAACGGAAGCCGAACGGAAGCCGAACGGTAGCCGAACGGAAGCCGAAAGGATTCCCAGCCGAGCCGATGCCGATGCCGAAGCGGATGCCGAAGCGGAAGCCGAGCGGAAGCGGAAGCGGAAGCGGAGCCGAGGTGAGCGGAAGCCGAGCCTAGCCGACCCAAGCCGAAGTGTCAGTGGCAAGGCCAAGGCGATTATAAGCCGAGAGGAGACGCAGTGGCAGTTGTGGCGGCAGAGATTGAGACGTAGGCAAAATACCGTTGGCCCGACTTTCTGGCTTCCGTCTGCACTGTTCATGCATGGGAGCCGGGAGCGGAAGTGGAAGAGAGCGGAAGAGCTGAAGAGCCGAAGAGCGGAAGAGGGCGGAAGGCGGCTGATGCAGAGCCGAAGGTGGAACAAAGAGGGAGACGGATGTGGGAGTTCGGGCAAATGCGGAACGAACGCTGAGCAAATGCGGGAACGAAAGTGAAAGCGGAAGTCAAAGCCGAAACGGAGACTGAAGTGGAAACTGAAGTGGAGCGTTCCCAGAACGGAACTGAAAACAAGTGAGACGGAAGTCTATGACGGCGGAAGACGGAAGACGGAAGACGGAAGGCGGAGACGGAAGACGGAAGATGGAAAGCGGATTATCCGAATGCCGGAAGACGGGACGGAAAACGGTGGATGCTGAGGCTGAGGCGGTCCAGATGATTGGATGCAACAGCCGCTGTCAATTCCGAGTCCGCTCGGTCCATTCGATTCGCTCCGAATTCTTCCGATCCGCACCCTTCCGGTCCGCTCCGCTCCTTTCCGATCCTTTCCGAACTGCTCCGATCCTTCCCGAATTGTTCCGATCCGCTTCCGAATTGGATTTGAACTCTTTCCTCTTTCTCTCTCGCTGCTACTGCAACTGCACTGCTATCGCCACAATTGTTGTCTTGCCGAGGCAAGTCTGCCCAAACAGGAAATTCGCCCGTACTAACAAAACCTTCCTATAGTACAATCTTGCTGCCTTCCGTGCTGATATACTTGGTATATCTGGTGTACCGAATAGCTGCCAAGGACGGCCCGTTCCCGCTTATTTCGGTTGTGATGATGGCGGCAGTGTACGGACTGCAGGTGATGCTGTTTGTGCTGAAGCAGCAGTGGCAACATGTGAGTATCTGAATTAGGAAGGAGGGAGGAGGGGAAGGGGAAGGACGTTTGTGACAATGACCAAATGCGGAAGGTCAGGCGGTAAATCGGGAACTGTAGACGGAAGAAACGGAAGAAACGGAAACGGAAGAAGCGGAAGACAGATGGAACTCAAAATGGAATATTCAGACACGACAGGAAGCGGATGCTGGAGATCTCACCAGCGGAAAGACTATGACGGAAAGAATCACCCGACTGGGAAGGAAATATCAGCAAACTCCAACACGGAAAAATAAAAGGCGGAACAACAAACACGGAAACATAATTTGAACACTCAAACGAACAAAGTCATTTGGGTTTCCGTTGATTCTTACCCGCTATATATCGGCAATGTTGGACTGGCGGCAATGCCGAGATGGCTTTCCGCTGCCGGTCCCGCCGATTTGCAAGCCGAGCAGTGCGCCAATTCGGAACCAACAAAAGCATAAAATGAGCTGTTGCCGGCGAAATGGTCCAGCAACTAAAAGCTCCGAATGATCTCCGGGACTATTGCATTCCATGCATCTTCTCCGCTTTCCGCTTTCCGTCCTCTTCCGAGCCGCACAACACTCTATTTGAGTCTCTCCGTCATTTGCCTGCATTTCCGGTTGCTTCCGTGTACTTTCGGCTACTTCCGGCTACTTCCGGCTACTTCTGATGGTTTCCGATTCTTTCCGATTCTTTCCAATTCTTTCCGATTCTTTCCGCCTCCTTCCGGTCTCTTTCTTTTCCCTTCACAAAACACATACTAACAATCCCCTTCTTTAGATCGGCTGGATGATCATCTACCTTATCGGGTATCCCGTGCACTCTTTCCTTCTCCCGATATACTCCTTTTGGAACCAGGACAACTTCACGTGGGGCAACACGCGTGTAGTGGTGGAGGAGAAGAACGGGCGGCAGGTGATTTCGGAAGCGGATGAGCCGTTTGACCCGCGGAAGGTGCCGCTGGAGCCCTGGGCCGAGTTTGCCGCTCGGAACAATTTGCCCGGAGCGGAGCGGCCCGGGTGGCTGGAGGCGAAAAAGCAGGGCCGGCTTTCTGTCGGGCCGAGCCAGCTGTGGAATGCCGAGGCGTTCGGTGATCCGTTTTATGAGGGCGGGACGCCCGAAAAGGGAATGTCGGGCCGTGTCCGGCGGGTCGGGGGCGGCTACGCTTTGCGGGATTTCTCGCGCTACTCGGCGTTTTCGGATGTGCCCATTCAGCCGTATGGGGGTGCGGGCGGAAGTCCGTTGAGGCCGGTGCGGGGGATGCCGGCGGCGGATCCGTTTGCCGATTCTGTTGTGGGGCGTGGAATGACCAATGCGGAAATGTCTCCGAGAGGCTCGGAAGTTGTGTCGGATGTTAGGAATGCCGATGCCGAACCTTCGGCGGAAGTCTCGGAAGACCCGTTTGCCGATCCCCCGAGCGAAACCCGACGTGTCAGCTCCGGCAGCGTTTTGACCAGCAAAAGCCGGTACAATCGGGGAAAGTGAGCCGGCTTGGAGATATTTTCACATGCAAATAAAACAATCGACGGATAATTTATAGGCCGTTTTGGGTGATTGTGTGAGTAGTGGTGTGTTATGAATTACTGATTATCTAATCTATAAATGCCCAGCAGCTGATCACAGCGGCATCTTCAGGGGAGCTTTTAAAACCAATGGAATAAATAGAGGAAAAGCAGGATGAAAAGGAAAACAGAGGTTGCTAAGAAACGGAAAGGTGAAATGGGAGATGCGGAAGTTTGTAGGATGGAAGAACAGAAGAGGAACCAAATAATAAAGGTGAAAGTGAGATAGAACCGTTAGAGTAAAGGCTTGCAAACGAGAGGCGAATTATTCGGCGTGCAAATCTCGGAGGTCTTCTTTGTGGCAGTGTTTTGTGTGGTTTTCGAGCCGAACGGCTCGGAGATTTCGGGTGATTTCTGAGTGAAATTGCCGAAGAGCGACCGAGAGAGGCCCTGACGCAGGTCTCATGCAGAATGCTGCAGGTATATGCAGCACATGCATCAAAGTGCATACAACTGCATGCTCGGCGTTTCTGCAGTTGGGCGGGCCAACTACCTCGCCGGAGCAGATTTTACCCCGCAGCACCCCGCCAAAACCCACCGCCCCACTACCCCGCTACCCCGCCACAGCCTCCCCGCTACCCCTCTACCCCGCCTCACATGGAGTACTGTTCCCGGGCAAACCGAACATCCTCGGCCCGAGCCCACTTCTCGGCATCCTTCACCAGCGACTCCGGCCCGCACGCTATCAGCCAAGAATTGCTCCGATCCGCTCCGCCGTCGGGACCCGTCTGGCCGAAAACGGGACGGCACACCTGACTCAGCAGCGGACGGCCGTACTCCAGCACTATTTGGGGTCCCAGTTTAGCCGGGCCCGATCCGGACAGCGGGGCGGCTTCGGAATCGCCGAGTTCGGCTCCAAACTCCGAGCCGAGCTCCGTTCCGAGCTCGGTGCCTGTCTCGGCTTTGTGGCCGTCCCGAGCCGAACTGTCATCAGCCTCGCCGTCATCCAGCAGACTGTCCAAATCGGAAAACTCATCCGAGCCTCGGAGTTCCGAGCTCCGCCCGTCGGGCCGAGTCGTGTCCACAAGCGGGATGGCATCGGCGTCCAGCTCGGCATCGCGGAACGGGTTTTCCGTTTGTGGCGCCGCCGAGTCCGCCACCAGTCCCGATGCCGGCAGCCGCGTGCCGGTCACAAACACTTTTGCCGCCGAGACGCCGAGCCAAGGCAAAACGGCCACGTCTTTGCGGTCCCGCACTATCCACACCAGTTCTGTGTCAACACCCGCCGCAGTTAACTGCCGCAAAACGGGAGCCGCAAACGAAATGCCCGAACCTCCCGCCACAATCACGACTTGCCGTGCCGTCGCAAAGAACGCGTCCGGAAGTGCCGCAAACGGACCAAAACATCCGTACTCCTCGGCCGGAGAGAACCGGAACCGCGTCTTCCGTACAACAAGATATACAGACGCGTCCGAGTCCAGCGACGCCACCGTGTACGGATGCGTCGGCCGCAGCCACGTGCCGAGGCGGCCCAAAGCACCCGAAAGCCGCACGTGCGACCCGGGTACAAAACGCGCCGGCAACGCGTCCCGCGGCAGCTGCACAACTTCCAGCGTCGGCGACACGGCCCAAACGCGGATACCCCGCACTCGCCGGGAGACAGCGGCGCGGTACCCCGCCTGCCCCGCCATTGCTGCGCCACATAACGCCACCGCCACAAGCGCGTTCGGCCGCGCGTGTACGGCCATCAGCGCCACAGACAGCCACGCCACACAGTAGTGGAACACGTAGAAGAACTCATAGTGGCGCGTCCGCACTGGTTTTAGTGACAGTAGCGCCACAGCAATAAACAGCACAAACACGACAAACCCAGGGAAATTGCGCAGAGTGAAGACGCGTTTGAGGCGGCCGGTGGTGGCGTACAAAACAAGGAAGGAGACGGCATGGAAACTGCCGGCGAGGACGGCGATGCGGGAAATCCATTTGTGGAGCGGGATCAGTTCGAGGTACAAAGTGGCCGGCAGCGGGGACGGGCGGAGGGCGAAGAAAAGGGAAACGGGGAGGAGGAAGAAGGAAAGGCTGGAGGAGGTTAGTAGGAGGGGTAGGAGGGGTAAGGAGGGGAAGAGGGGTGTGGGAGGGAGGGGTAATGAGGGGTAATGAGGGGTAAGGTGGGGTAAGGTGGGGTAGGAGGGGTAATGAGGGGCAATGAGGGGTAATGAGGAGTAAGCGGGTTCGCGGGGTTTGCAGGGTAAGAGGGGTAAAACGGGGGTTGGGGCGGAAATGCCTTGCACATCGGAACAAACTCCCGACCCTCGGGCCGACCTGAGGCAAGCCGAGCCGACCCGAGCCGACCCGAACCGAAGGCGGGAGAGTTCGGGTGGGCTGAGGAAAAGCGGAACGACAGGAATCACAGAAGCCGACAGTACAACACCGTCCGAACGTAACGGGCCAAGCAGATCGAAACGATTCAAGCGGGCAAATGCGGGACAGAGGCCGAGGAATGCCGAACATCCGAACCGAGCAAAAAAAACCGCAATAGGCAATTATGTCCCGAATTGGAGCCAAGCGGAGCCAAACAGACAGAATAAGGTAAGTAGAACTCAATTGATCCAATAGGACCGAACAAGGAAAGTTGGGAGAAAACGGACAAAATGACGGCGCTCGGAGTTCGGAGTTCGTTTGAAAGTGGCGGCAAATATGACAGTCCACGTAGAATCATCCGACGGCGGTTCCGTCCCAAAACGGATGACCGGTTGAACTTCCGATTCGCCATTCCGACAGGCAATTTCAATTCCCCATTCCGCTGTTCCGCTCCTGCCGCTCCTCCGCTGTGCCGCTCGGCTTCTCCGCCCGTCTCTCCGTCTTCCGGTGTTTCCGTCCATCTTCCGGTATTTCAGCCTGTCCGTCGGTCTCTCCATCCGAGTCGCAGTTCCGTTCCTATTGCGCCTTACCCTCTCCCCCTTTCCCCCTCTTACCCCTCCCCCACCTCCCCCACCTCCCCCACCTACCCCACCTACCCCACCTACCCCACCTACCCCACCTACCCCACCTACCCCTCCCCCTCCCCCACCTTCCTAAAAGGCATTCTCGGTAGAATCCCCCGCCGTGGCGGCAGTAGCCGAACTGCCGCTCTGCACTGTTGACACAATATCGTCAAAATACGGCGCGCCGGACCATTTTTGGTGCGTCAAAACGTCACATCCGAGCCGTTTCTCCTTCGATTGTACCAAATCCACATACGCCTTCATCCCTTCTGTGGCAAACCTTCTTGACAGCTCCCAAGTCGCCACGGCATCCGAATGCAGCCCCGCCAGCGAAATCAGCTGCACCACAAACCCGGCTTTGCCGAGCTCAAACACAAAATCGCGCAGATCCGCTTCCGAAAACCCCATTCCAGTCCAGTTGAAAGACGGAGAGAGATTGTACACAAGCCATTTCCCGGGGAACTTTTCCCGAATGCGGCGGGCGAATTCCCGCGCCTGAGCCAAATCGGGCGTTTTAGTCTCCAGCCACAGCAGCTCGGCATACGGAGCGAACGCCACCGCCCGCGTCACCGCCACATCGATGCTGGGCCGAATCTGGTAATACCCCTCTCGGGTTTTGGCGGCGTCAATGTCGAAATAGACCGAGTGCGGGGTAGCGGGGGCGGGAGCGGGGGCGTGGGCGGGGTCGTCTTGCCGGAGCAGATTGGCGGCGATTTGTTTACATTCGGCAATTGACTTGTTCTCGGCGGCTTTGTGGTAGGCTTCCAAAAGATGCGATTTGCCCCCAGCGGCAAAAGCGGCTCCGACGGCTTCGTCAATAGTGACAAGCCGGGCGGCCGAGCCCCACTCGGCTTCCAGCCGGTTCACTTCCGATGCCGAGGCCCCCGCCCGCTCGGCCCGCAGCAGCTGTTCCGCAAGCGGGGTAATTGCGGGGTCGGCAACGCCCAAAATAGCCTTCTGGTCCGCGGGGTCAACCGCCGAAGACAGCAGCCGAGCCGATTCCGAGTCCGTGCGGGCAATCAGCAAGTTTTCCGAGCCGAGCAGATCCCATTGGTACCGAGCCGCCACTAATCGGGATATTTGTGTCGAAGTGGGCACAATCACCTTGCCGGCCAAATGGCCGCACTTCTTGCCGCCGTGCAGCTGGTCCTCAATGTGGATAGCCGCGGCTCCCTTTTCGGCAAACAGCTTAGCCAGTTTCATAACGGCGCCAAGCCCGCCGTGGCCGGTGTCGGCATCGGCGATAATCGGCCGCATATAGTCAGTATACTCCTCGGCTTTAACCTGCCCCGACCGGAGATAGAAGGCCTCTTTGCGGTCGTGCAGCTGCTGGGCTTTGAACAGCCGCTCCACCTGGTTCGGAACTGTGTCGTACGGGTAATCGCCGAAGTCCGGGCCGACTTCGTTTGTGGACGTGAGCAAAGAGGAACAGGCCCATCCCGACACATAGACGATTTGCAGGTGTTTAGCCGATTGTGTCATTTGGGCCGGATCAATAGAGCCGATAGTGTGGGCCGGTTGCCCTTTTGCCGCTTTTTCTTCTAATAAACGGAACAGTTTGCGGGCCTGGACGGAAGACGGAAGCAGAGTTGTTGGGAAGTGTCCTCGGTGTTCGGCAATTTTTGCTGCGGGGTAGGGCCGCACAATGCCGCTGTAGCGGGCCGAGCGGAACCATTTGTCGATGGCGGCGGGGTCGGAGCTGAGAGCGTTGCTGTCGGGCAGTTCGTAGGTATGGAGCCGGCTGGTCATTGTTTTGGGGGTGAGGGGGGTAGGAGGGGAGGGGGAGGGGGAGGGGGAGGGGTAAGCGGGGTAGGAGGGGAAGGTGGGGCGGAGAGCGGGGCGGTGTTTGGTGCGGAGAAGTCCAGGCATATTTCACTGTTTGAGAGATAGGCGAAGAACAGTTGTGGAGACGACGAGGAGCAGATTTTTTTGTCCTTTCTTTTCACCAAATGGGCCAACCAGAAACCGAGATGAGATCCGAAACTCAGTTAGGGGAAATGCCGCTTCGGATGCCAAAACAGGGGCGCAAATGCGATGATATGCGGTATATCAGTATGCTTATAAGTGAATTATAAACCCCACAAGCAGCCAAAAGCTGATTTCCTCACATTTTCTGCCTTTCCCAACTTCTTTTCATCAAACGGGCTTTTTAACTGTTTATAAACCGTAGCCGCCGGCGCCTTTGTGGACCCTTGGCCTGCTCCGACTCGGCCCGCATGCGGCAGTAGCTTAATTCCGTGTGGGGTAAGCGATGAGCGGGGCAGCTCCGAGCCGGCGCGGGGTAAAGTGATTATGTGATACAAAATAATGGGTGGAAAAGTGAATGAGGGACCCATTTTGGGACAGCAGATTGGAATCTCCTGAAGGCCCCCCATAGTGTAGAGTAAGTGATGACATAATCAACAAAACTCCACTGTCCCCTCCGGAGCAGCCGAGGGCCTGACGGATCAACTCGGCTGCTCCGTTCGGCTTCGGCTGGAATTCCGTTCCGCTTCCGCTCGGCTCGGCTCGGCTCGGGGAGTTCATTGGAATTTAATATAAGGCGCCACAATTTGAGACCCACAAAACAAAAGTTCAATAGCCGGAAGTCTCACAACTCCACATATCTTTTTGGGCCGAGATTCCCATTGTTTACACGGCATTTTATGGCCCTCTGTCTGAGTTGTTTTGAATTGCGCATTAGCGGCAAACTTTTGATACTTGCAAAAGCGCTTTTTGGAACTGAAAAGACAGCAAAAATCACCAAAAGTTACCTCTCACTTACAACTTCACTATGAACGCCATCACCAATCTGGCCAAGCGGTCCGGCACCATTTCCCGCAAGCCGAACTCCGGGCCGAGCGGCGGCTCGGCGGCTGCCGGCCCGTCCAGCGGCACTCTGAGTGCACATGCCGACGGCAAGGTTTTTGTTCGGGTATGTTTTTGTGCTTCTGCAGAACGGAAGGAGCGGAAGGAGTGGACGCTTTCGATGGGGTTTGAAAAATGTCCGGTATAATCCGATTGTTCCGATTGTTCCGATTGTTCCGAATGGTCAGGTTGTTCCGATTGTTCCGATTGTTCCGAATGATAAGAACAGTCGTTTTGAAAGATTCGGGTTCATCAGGTGCTTTTCATCTGTACAGCAGTGTCTCTCGGACGGGACTTTCGAACTCGTCTTCCGTCCTTCTCCGTCTTCCGTCTTCCGTCTTCCGTCTTCCGTCTTCCGTCTTCCGTCTTCCGTTTTGGATCCTTCTCCGTTTTTCGTTTTCCTACATCCGTCATCCTGCTTCTGTCCTTCTCTTCCGTCTTTCGGTTGTGCGCTTCCCGTCTTCCGTTCTCTCTTTGCACCCGATTTCCGTTCACTTCCTTTCTTCTACGACTGGAGTTGTTCTTTGATTTCTTCTTTTTGTCCGCCAATTCTCACCTTTTCTGTGGTTCCATACGTTCTTTCGCCGCTCCTTATTTTTCTGTCTTTGTTTCTTTTGTTAATTCCGTCTTTCCCCTTTCCCCTACCTTCTCTTCTCATTTCCAACTTCTCTTCCGTCCCGTGTCTTCCGTTCCGTGTTACTATTTATCCGCTATTTTTCCGCTTTTCCGCTTTTCCGCTCTTCCGCTCTTCCGCTTGGCTTTTTCGGCTTTCCCGCTTCACACCTCTCCTTTTTGCTTTTCCGCTCTTTTGCTTCTATCCGCTTCTTTCCGCTTTCTTTTCTTCCACTCTTTCACTCCTTTCCGCTCTTCCGCATTCTTTTGCATTTCGCATTCTTTCGCATTCTTCCGGTTTGTTCCGTTCCGTTCCGTTCCGCTTTTCCGCTTTTCCGCTCTTCCGCTCTTCCGCTCCGTTTCGCTCCGTTTTACTCCCCATTTTTGCGCAACTTCCGCTTTCT
>JAKTWI010000619.1:0-10206 GCA_030561065.1 Sporopachydermia cereana | reverse complement strand
CAGGAACAGGATCTGAAGTACGAAGAAGGCCATGTCGGCGTTCGGGAAGGAGAACTGGTGATAACGCCGTCTTTGGTTGCCGAGATGGGAAAGGATTTGGCGGCTAGGAGTATTGGCATTGTGCTGATTGAGGGCGCGTGGGGCCAGCGGTTCTGTGACGTTGCAGGCCGGCAGTTTGATCTTATACTCGCCTCGGAAACGTACTATGCGCCGGAGTATCTGAGCGACTTTGTGTTGACGGCTCAGCGGCTCTTGAAACGGAACCGAACAAGCATATGTTTGATAGCCGGCAAAAATGTCTATTTTGGGGTCGGCGGCGGGATAGCCGAACTCGGGGAAGAGCTGACTAAGAGGAACATGGTGTGTCAGTCTGTATGGCAAACAACCTCCGGAGTGGCCAGGAGTATTGTGGAGGCTCGGCTTGCTGCTACAGAATGATAAAGGCTGCTGGGAGGGAATAAACTTAACACTACTGAGAGTTTATCAGTCGTCAACTGCTAGCCAATGTATTATAATACACAAGACGCCAAAAACACCATTTCCGTCAGTACACATCCGATCATTCGGGACGTTGCATTACATTACACTTTATCCCCAGGCTCCTTGCTGCAGATTTCATGTCTCATCTCAGTCAAAAAACATTTCCATCCTTCGCTAAATCAATCCCCACCTCTACAACTCTTCCCCAACTGCAAACAACATCCCGCATCATCTCTTCCGGCTCCTTTAGAATACATATCTCGTTATATTACTCCCTCTCACATATGTCCTCATGCTACTTTACAGTATTCCTCGTAATATACAGCGGGAGTCCTCCTTATCCCCCCTATCTTATCCCATTCTTTCTGCCCTCCGAGTGTCACGGAAACCCCCTATCGTACTGAAAGTTTCCCATCTAAGCTTGTTTCTTCATATCCTCCTCCCGCAGCACCGACGACAGATGCGACAGCACCGCCAAAGGCGGCATCTCCGTGTTCGGCGAAGATGACATTGACACTGCGCCCTTCAGAGGCGGCAAAATCGTCGTCTCCACATTCATCTCCGGGTCCAGCCGCCTGTCCAAATTCAGGTTCCGTAGCGGCGGCAAGTGCACCGCCGAGCCACCTGACGGAAGAGCCGACGTACCAGCCGACAGGCCAGCCGACGGACCGGGCACAGCCACTGCCGCACTAACACTGTGAGCTGAACCGGCGGAACCAGCGGAACCAGCTGAACCCGCGGAACCAGCGGAACCAGCAACACTGGAGGAGCTAGCGGCCCCCGTTAAAGCGTCCAACGACGGCAGATTCGCATACGAAGACCCCACCGACAGATCCCGCGGCTGCAGCCTCGGCGAATGCGCCGGCGTCACCAGCGGCGTGTGTTCCGGAGTGCCCCGCAGTGAAAAGGAAACCGCCGGCAGAAGCGTCGGAGACGACGGAACCGTCCCCGACGGCGAGTTCGGCCGCGACCGTTTCGACTTGTGGTACGTGTACGGATCGTCCTCGTCGTGCAGCCGGGACGGCGGCTTGTTTTTCGTCAGCGGCGTCATCCGCTGTAAAGCCGAAAGCGAATTCAGCGGGTGGTGGTGAAGCGGGGCAGGCCCCGCTGCGGGGCTGGTGGCCGAGGAACCGGCCATACCCGGCAGCGGGGGGTTCTGGAGATGCGGCAGGGTTTGCGGGGTATTTCCCGGTTTGGCAAAATATGCCGAAAGCGAAGACAGCGAGCGGGACCCGCCCAGCGGCTCCGCCTTCACGCGAGCCAGGGACGACAGAGCCGGAAGGTTTACCGGTGCCGGCGGTCCGTTCGGATGCTGGAAGGAGCCGTCCATAGTTTCCTTTTCCAGCTGTTGTGTGGCTGCCGAGGCGAGCAGGTTGAAGTCGGCAAACGCATTGCGGGGCGGGCCGGCGCCTCCCGAACCTCCGGCCATCAGATTGGCCAGCGACGACTGGCTGGGCGGAGACACGGCGGGGGAGGTCATGCGGGACTGCGGGGCTGATTTCGGGATCAGCACAGACGAGAGGGACGCCATGGCGGAAGACCCCGCCGTGAGGGGCGGCGAGTGCGGGGCTGAGAAATCGGGCCGAGCCCCGCCGTTGGCAAAAGCCAGCGGGTTCGGCAGTGTTGTCGGACCGAGCGGCCCCAGAGGTGCCGAGCCCGGCTGGGCGAGATGCGGCCGGGCGGGTATTTCCGCTGCGCCCGGAATAACTGTGGCTGAGGCGTCGGCGTTCTGATGGGTGGCGGTGTCCAAATCGGGCAGGTCGGTGGCTGATTTGCTCTTCATTTTAAACGCGCCGAAGGATTTGTTTTTCCGCGAGTTGGGGTTTGTGTGGATGCGGGAGTGGCGCGTCAGTTCGTCGGAGCGGGAAAAGCGTTTAGTGCATCCGGGGTATGTGCAAACATGGGGTTTTTCCCCCGTGTGGGTGCGGATGTGGCGGGTCTGGTGTTCCAGGCGGTGGAATGCCTTGTCGCATATGGGGCATTTGTAGGGCCGCGGAGCGTCCGCGGGCTCGGCTTTCGGCTTCACAGTGCTCATTTTGCCGAGGTGCGGAAGCGGAAGCGGAAGGCGGGGAAGTGGGAGGAAGGAGGGGTGAGGGGAAAATGCGGGGAACTGAGGGAACTGTGGGGATGCTTCCGGATATTCGGCGGCGAGTTGCCGAGGCTCCTGGAACGGATATTTGTACTCCCAAGAACGTTTGTGGTCCCGCTGACGGCGTTCCTTCTTCCGAAACTCAATCTGTTCCGCTCTCTTGCCGGCTAGCGGGCGGGGAAGTTGCCTCCAAGCAAATAACTCCTCCCAACCAAATTCAGACCCAGCAGCTTATTATCTGCCGCTCAGCCGTCCAATCCAACAACAACTGCAACAAAAATATCTCCCGCTGATACCCCATACACGGTCAGAAAAACAACAAAAAATAGCAAGAAGAACCAAAAAGTGTGCAAGCGCCTCCAACAAGGGGTCACGATAACTGTCAAAACAAAGCGGGGCAATACAGAATAAGCCTCCACCAGTATGTCACCAGCTATCAACTATCTGCACACAAAAGACGCCAAAATATGAAACACCTAATCGCACATACAAAAAAAACGCCCTGCTGCTGTAATGCCGCCTTTCCCGTGTGCCCCGCTATAAGGAAAGCGGCCATCGGGGCTTGTTGAGCCTGATAGAAAACCGACTTTGGAATGGAGAAAGTCATAAATTTTTTCGAAGTGCGGATTAAGGTTTGTTCTCCGCTTTTTGCTGTTTCCGGAATGGGACTGGCAGCTGTGGCGCATGTGGCACGGCAAGGAACGGTGGAGGCCCGGCGGTCGTGTGAGGCGGGGCTGGGTGGAGAGGGAGGGGATGCTGGTGATACTAGAGAAATGAGGGCATGTTCATAGTGAATAAGAGGCTTTGGGTGGCTTTTGGTGGAGATTTGGAGGGGTATATCCTGTGGTCTGTGGGAGTGTTGTATGGGGATTGAAATGTGGGGTGGAATGGGTGTTCTGCTGGCTTGCGTACACCAGCCTGCAGGGTGTACTCAGGGGTTCCCCGCCTCGCAGGGCTTGTACGCAAGCATGGGAGAAGCATGGGACCCGGATGGAACAATGGCCCAATTCCGGGTCCTGCGGCTGAATTGTTAAGGGGTGGGAGGGGCTCTTGGGCTTGGTATTGGAAGTCTAGAGGCATTGAGTTTGTTCTCTTAAAAATCTGTTTAAAGTAGACTCTCTCATCTGCACAGTTTGATTGTTGTCTTGCCCTCCCCACAGTCCCATATCCCATGAGGCCCCGACTCCGGGCTAAGAGGCCATGTTTTTCCGGGGAACAGCTGCAGGAACCTTATTAGGCAGGCTGTCTTCCGTACACGCCAGCCGAATCCGGAAACTGCGCCACACGCCTTTTCTCCTGGGGGCTGAAGTGAAGACCAAACTGCTTAGACGGCGATTGGAGAAGGAGAGGAGAGGATTATAGTCATAGTAATATATATATTATGTCAACTTGCCCAGAAGTAATTGGTGAGATAATCAGTAAGAAGAATTGTTGCTTTGTTTTAATTTGCAATTATCCCATTTCCAATCACATCTCGGATCGCCGGTGAGAGTAAGCCATGTGGCTGTTTATCACGAGCTCCGAGAACAAGTTACATCATTCGACATCTCTGTCATGAATGGGCTCAAATATCCCCTTTAATGAAACCCCTCCAGCTCAATAATCATATACACATATTCATATACAAATCTCGACACATGCTTTGTTGCCACAATTCTTCCTACAAAATCATACGAAGCAAAGCGACCCCCCTGGAAGTTTTACCGTTTACATCACGTGTCCTTTGCGGGGAAAAAGGCATCAGCGGCATCAGTGTGAATAAACGGGTGACAATCTGTGATTATTTTTATTTTATTGGTGATATTCATATTATTATTATTCGTATACTTCAGATCAATCTGGCAATCTTCTTCCTTCAAAATACTGCGTTAAAACCGACACATTGCCCACATTCCAGCCTCCTCCGCTTCTTTCTTCTTTCCTCCTTTTATCCGCCAAACCCCAATATATCGGAGCACGCGGCACAGCCTTGCCGGAATTATCCCTGCTGCATTGAGAAGGTCAAGCGGGACATCCGAGAAACGGGATTGAAAGCGGGACGTTGAAGGGACGGGAAACGGGACGGGAAACGGGACGTAACTCCGATCGGCAAAGAGAAACGGAAGATAATAAACAGCGGAGAAAAATTGCCGCCTGCTATATCGGATGGACGTATTAGAGAAAGTGTGGGGATCCTGGGAATCAGCCTATAAGTTGTTACACGGAAAGGTGAAAAGTAAAAAAAGAGCTCAGTCTCCAGAAAGAACTCCTGGTGTCAGATAACAACAAACGGAGATTTGTACTTGATGTGTGTTGTGCTTCTGATCGCATATCATTTGAACAATTCTACTGAATAAGTCTCTCTGGTTTCTCATATCATTCGTCTGTTCCCGTCTTTTTCTGACAACGCTACAAACCGCTTCTCAATGTCCTTCATGGAATACAGCAATGTGGACCAAACAGCCGAGCGCCTGAAAGCCTGCTGCCGGTTTCCCGACTGCCGTACGAAAATCATTGATATAAACAAAAGCCTGCGGACGGTAACATTGCAAGATGGGCCTGCCATGCTGATTTCAGAACACTCCAGCTTCGTTGTTGTGCGAGACGCTTTTGATTTCGATAACGTGACAGTGTCAAAGCCTACGACAATCACTGCTGCTACAATCATGACGACGGACTCAACAGATGCAAACAGTGTGTCCATAACACCTACACGGTATCTTTTCTGTGGAGAGTGTGAAAAGGGGCCCATAGGCATTGCTACCGACAACCCAGAGTATCCGTATCTCATCCATCCGGAGTCAATGTCCTACAGTATATAATAGTGTTCGCAGAGACTGTGGAGCCACACCTCATCTCCGACTTTGAGGACGACGTCGTCGTCGTCATATATGAAGTTCATGCCAAAACAGGGTGTGTACTTGGACCCGGCGTCCACACGCCTGTACTTCTGCAGTGTTTTGTAGGGCTCGCGGGACTTCTCAAACTCGCCCCGCTGGTGGTTGACAGTGGTGATTTGACATCTGATGTTGCGGCAGGTGACAAACCAGTTGTGGCCGTTCACAGTCAGATGCTTCCAGTTGTCCTCCTCGAAAGGTCTGCAAGCAGGATTGTCGATCAATACGTTGGGTCGGAAGGTCTGAGCTGACACCCGGACGTCTGAGCCCGAGTTTGCAAGCCGGGAATTCACATCCTCTATGGATTTTGTTGTATTGAAGTTGCCCGGGTAGACATCCTGGTAGTTTGTAGCTCTTTTGCCGACTTGGGATTTGGGCATGACACCATTTTTCACCTTTCGTCTCTCCTTTGGGTACAGCAGTTTTGTTCCAGGTGGGAATTGGGCTGCTCGGAGAAACTCCTCCGGCAGGTATTTGGACTTGAAAGTCTTGCTGGGTACGATCTCACCCCACACGTCAACTGTGACAACTTCATCCTCAAAACAATCGTCTTCTGGGTCTAAGGGAAGAACTATCGGTTTGGCTCCGGGATACTCCAATTTCAGCTCCAGATTGTCTTCTGAGATGGTTGGGCTGATTAGGACCATTTTAGGGTTCTCCCGTTGTGTGAGAAAGGTGAAGTTGTTTTTCGGCTGTTCTTCGCCCTCTCTCGGTTCCGGAGTGGGGTATGCAAACATGTACATTCTGTCGTGTTTGAATCCCAGCGGAGTCATCACACACTCCTTCATACTGACACCCCGGATAGATTTGATGGGATAGATATAAATCTCCTTCACTTTCCCAACTAGCTTCGGCCTCCGGAAAAGATTGGTGACCCTGTAGTATATTTCGCTCAAGGAGCGCGCCCATTTTGGCTTGATAGACTCATTGACCCAATGTGTGACGATATACCCAGCAGTCAGCACGGATAGGAAGCCCACACCCGCAGTGCCGAGAATGTAGTAGGCACTGTCTTGCATTGTAGATTGTAGATAGCGAGTAAATTACCTCCCAATTGCCCAGTCTACAAATGCTCCTCCCACTGACGTTCGGGAGTGATCTCTTTCACTGAAGGCACATCTGCCTGTTTTCTCCCTTACAACTAGAGTATCAACAAGCAGCAAAAGCAGAATGAAATACTCGTTAGAGACTTAACTGCTCATTGAAGACTCATATTGTTTTTTTCTTCTGATACCCGCCCGTTATCAGTCACCTCTAAACACGTCTGGGCCGAATGCCCGGATACTTTCCCGTTTGGGCAAAACCACCCTCAATTGATATTCGCTTATGTGATCCGATTTGGCAGAGGGAGACGCCAGGTACACACTCAGGATGAGACGCCAGGTCCAAGGGGCGACCAGCACAGAGCGAGACGCCATGTTGCAGTGAGACGCCATCTTCAATAGAGAGTGGAAGGAGACGTAAAGCCGCATGGAGTAAGGAGCAGATTTGACAGAAGCAAAGAGGTTCAGAAAGTTCTGGATGTAACAACTGCGGGGGGGTCATAAGTGGTATCATTCTCTTTACCATGCAGGAGTGAATGCCGTGGTAATGATAGTGTAGCAGACTCACAGAAGCATTTTGGAGCCAATCATGGAAAGGTCTTTGAGCCCAGATCTTGGAACAATCGACTACCTAACCCACCCAGTGTTCTCCAATCACTATAACTAGCATTGTTCGAACAAAGTTCAACCGGTTATATCTGACCGGCCGATCGGCAATACCAGCAAACGGTTATAGTGCGACGGTTAGTACTACCTTTCATCAAACCGCTTCTGCCCTTCTACCGGGACAACGCTTCTTCTGTCTAACCTCCCCGGTCCCTGGGCCCCCAATTCTCACCTGGGCCGTGCATCGTGGATGGTCAAACTTTACCCATCCTTGACTTTATTACCTCTTGCTTCCGTGTCTTCTTTCCTATTTGATCAAAGACCGTTCCAACAGCCCTGTTCTTGTGGTGACCTTTTCACGATCGCAGGCACCGCATTGTTCGGAATAATCCGTTTCCAACCCTCGGGGTCTTCTCCGAGCAGCCCTCGATGCACCTTCCTGCACCTTCTCCACACTATTCATGCACATTGAATGTAATAGATGACAGTCTTCCTTTCACCCTACACCTTATTGGTTAACCTACTTTGTCTTCCCAGAAACATTTTCAGCTGAAAAATCTCCACACACTGAAAATACATCCCAGCAACTACATTTTTGACAGCAATCAATACATTACACTTCTTAGAGTATTCATCTCCGCCATATTTTCTCGTCCTATCATACCAACAACCCCCTCCTCCCTTCACGCACCCTC
This sequence comes from Sporopachydermia cereana, assembly GCA_030561065.1. NCBI lineage: Eukaryota > Fungi > Ascomycota > Sporopachydermiomycetes > Sporopachydermiales > Sporopachydermiaceae > Sporopachydermia > Sporopachydermia cereana. The sequence goes on along the minus strand of JAKTWI010000619.1, from coordinate 2,417 downwards.
CTGCACCATCCTGCATCCTCATGCAAGGCCCGGACATAGAAATAAGCTTTTCTGGGTGCGCATCTCAAAGGGCAGCCCTCCTTCCGAAAACGGAAGCGACCTTGGAGGTTACGGCTGTCATCACCTTGTCGGTTAGCAGGTTTTTCTATGAGAGAAAAGTGTCTTACACACCAAATGACAAGGAATTTGGAAGGAATATATACTGGTGATGTAGCATATTGGGGTGAGGTCATGTTTACTGTTCTTTCTGCATTCATATAACTGGTATCTGTTGCATTATACAGGAGATATTGGGTGCATTGACAGCTGCAAGTGGAGGTTTGCATTTGTTTGAGTGAGCAGAGATAAGCACGAGGCAGGCATCTAATACTACAGCAACAAACATCAACACAATGTCGTCTATGCTGAATGAGATAGCAGCCAACGTGCTGTCGACTGTCGTGATGAAGCGGCATGTGGCGCACGATGAGGAGGAGTGCGATGGCAATGAGTATGATGGACGAATGGGAGTGAGAATCTCGGCCATTTTCGTCATTTTGGTTACCTCCCTGATTGGTGCTGTGTCTCCAGTTTTGGCTTCCGACAACAGCAGCTGGAATGTTCCTTGGTACGTTTACTTCGTTCTGAAGTATTTCGGGTCCGGCGTCATTGTGGCCACGGCGTTTATCCACTTGCTTGAACCTGCTGTGGACTCTTTGGGATCTGAGTGTCTGGGCGAGGGATGGCACGAGTACCCCTATGCATTTGCCATCTGCCTCATCACCATTTTCCTCATGCTGCTGCTGGAGTCTGTGTCTGCATTCTATATTCATAAGTACAGTGGGGTCAAGGAGACTGTGGAGCATCAATCTGACCACACTGCTGATTTGGAAACCGGATCTCAGGTCAAGAACAATGTTGATGCTGATGACCATGCCTCAATTGCTACCCATTTCAGAGACCAGCTTGTGTCTATTTTTGTTTTGGAGTTTGGTGTGATCTTCCACTCCATTTTCATTGGTTTGGCTCTGGCAGTTTCAGGTGATGAGTTCAACACTCTCTATGTTGTGCTGGTTTTCCACCAGATGTTTGAGGGTTTTGGTCTGGGTACTCGTTTGTCTGAGGCTGACTGGCCCAGATCCAAGAGATGGACTCCCTACTTTCTGGGACTGGGATATGCCTTGTCCACTCCTATTGCTATTGCCATTGGTTTGGGTGTGCGAGACTCCTATACTCCTGCCTCCCCCACTGCTCTGATCACCAATGGTATCTTTGACTCCATCTCTGCTGGCATTCTGATTTACACTGGTATTGTTGAGTTCATGGCCCACGAGTTTTTCTACTCTGATGGCTTCTATGTCAATGGAGTTGAAAGCATTAAGAGAAAGATTGGTGCCTGGATCATTATGGCTGTGGGTGCTGGGCTGATGGCTTTGCTAGGTAAGTGGGCCTGAGCTCCTTACGGCGGTGGAGATGTTTCATTTTTGTTTGGATCCTGCTTAATATTGCCCTTTTGCCCTTTAGAGCTCAAAACTGCCATTTATCTGCCACATTCAACTGTCACATGCAACTTTCATGCTGTCGAGAGACAGGTGCATATCATTTGAACAATCCTTGGGTTAATGGAAACAAATAGATGTCCGATCTTAATACAAAATTAACCATAAACATTGAATCTGTAGCTACAGCATGCTTTTGATGTTTGCTTCGGTATCTTAATGCAAAATCTATTTCAACTATAAACAAAATCACCTCCTTCAGTAATCTCAACTATCACCACTTTCGATCACTGCTTGCCTGTTCCCAACATGGGAGGATATTCGTGCTGAGCCCCGTCGCTATGACTGCAGGTACACCATCTCTCCTTTGGAGCAACACTCATGGCTGTAGGAATATGCTGTCCGCAGCCCCACCAAGTGGCGCCTCCTGTCGTTCGGTCAGTTATGGCGGGTCTTTTAGACGAGACTATTTTTCCGATTGCTCGGAATGTTCCGAGTTGAAGTATTCCGAAACAGTGGATACGCAACTTGCCGGCCACTTACCACAAGCATCACACACTGCTGGTTTACACATATTACTGATAGTGCTGAGAGGTTGAAGAAGTGCGGAGTTCTGATCTCAGATCGACAGAGCTGATGAGTAAGCAAATGTGTATCAAAGGTAAAATATATGTACCTTGTCTGCAAGTACAATTGATTACATGAGTAAAGTCGTTTCGCTGAATCACATTATTCTCTGTTGTTGTGATGTTGAAGACTTCATAGCATGGGAAAAAGGTGATTGTTGCGGACGCTGCAGTTTCATGCATGGCTATGCAATGGAATTTGGATTTCATGCAGGTTTGTCGGGCAGAAGATCACATGGTCTCACAGACACTGGATATTCATTGTACAAATTTATTCTCTTCTTCAATTATTATTGCCCTGTTAAACACAATT
>JAKTWI010000618.1:0-12970 GCA_030561065.1 Sporopachydermia cereana | reverse complement strand
AAGGGCCCGTTTCGGCCCAGAGGATGAGGGCGTCCAAAATGGATGCCGAGGCGGAGCCGACGGATGAGCCGACAAGAGCCGAGCCGGAAGCCGAACCGGAAGCCGAGCCTCCGAGAACGGATTCGCCCGCCCTTCCGCCCCCCTCTTGCCCCGCCCCCGCCCCCGCCCCCGCCAAAAGCACAAACTCCAGTGCCGCCGCACACCCCGCCGCCCGCAGCGGCTCCCGCACCAGCAGCCCCGCCAGCGCTTTGCCCCGCCCGTCTCCGCGCCCGTACCGCACCACCAGCTGCGTCGCCAGCGCCCCCGACACCCGCCACGCCGCCTCCACCTCCCGCGGGCCGACGGCGTCGACGCCGAAATGCCGCCGGTGCGCGTCCCGCCCCGCCAGCGGCTCCAGCCACGCCTCCAGTTTGCTCACCTCGTCGGCCAGAAACACCAGCAGCAGCCCGCGCTCCTCCCGCACCCGATCCGCCAGTGCCCCGCCCCCGCTTACCCCGCCCCCTCCTACCCCTCCTACCCCTCCTACCCCTCCTACCCCACTTACCCCACTTACCCCACTTACCCCACTTACCCCACTTACCCCACTTTCCCCTCCCCCCTGCGGCTCAATACCCCGCACCAGCTCTCCGACCGCCAGCAGCTTTTCCAGATCCGTCCGCATCTTCAGTACATTCCCGCCATAACTCCGCCGGCACGGCCCCTCAAACCACGCCAACCCGGCCGCCAGGAGCTGCTCGGCCAGCTCGTCCCGCTCCCGTGTCCGCAGCTCCGTATGTACGGACAGCACGGCAAAGCCGAACTGTACCAATCCGAACCACACAAGCCGCGCATACGGATGCCGACACCCGGACACCCGCAGCCCCGCCAGCGCCTTCCGCAGAAACGCGGTAAACAGCTTCAGCAGATGGTCGGAAGAGTGTACGGAGGCTCGGAAGTGGCTCGGCAGCACGCGGACCAAATGCCGGTGCGGGGCCAAAGCCGCCGACACGGCGTCCCCTGCCGCGGCAAGCGCAGCCGCATCCGACGGCGCATACTCCATATGGACGTTTTCCGTATCGGGAAGGTCATACCGGCGGGACCACAAACCCTGTTTGCGGGCAATTGTGTGTTCCGTTTGTGCCAGCACCTCGGCTAAAATAAAGTTTTGTAACTTCGGCCGTTCCGACATGATCGCCTGCCACACTGCCGAGCCGTGTTTGATCAGCGGGCCCGAAAAGCACTGGAACGGAAGCAAAACGACTTTGCGCGCCAGTTCCGTGCCGGCCGTTCCGACGGCTTGGGAAGCCGAGCCGGTGAGGAACACAAACCCGGCTAAAGTATACAACAGTTCCGTCATGCCGGCCGTGTCGCCGGAAGCGAGCAGCTCGTCCAGCCGCGCCAGCCGCGCCAGTTCCGTCCCGACGGCCTGCCGGAACGCGGCGGGGCTGTCGGCGATGTTCTCCACCATTTGCCGAAACACGGGGTTTTTGAAGCTGCTGCGCCAGCTCAGCTGCGCCACATACCCCGCCGCCACATCCCCCGCCACCCCCGCCCCCGCCCCCGCCCCCGCCACTGTGGCGCACTCCGTCTGCATTTCCCGATCCGAATCCGGCACAGACGCGGCCAGCTGCACCGCAAACGAAACCCCGAGCGCCATATCCCCTGCGGGTTGCTGCGAATTGTACAGCTGCAGCAGCGCCTTCATGTCGTACGGACACTCGGCCAGCGCTCTTCGGCACCACAAAACCGCCTGGGCCGAGAATGCCGCCAAGGTCGCCCGCCGCCGCGCCAGCGAGCTCGGCAACACCAGCGCCACAGACGTCACCGCCGCCCGCAGAACCGAGCGCGGACTGTACTGCCGTTTATGGGAATCCACGCACGCCTGGCCCAAAACGGTAAGTAGGTCCAAAGCGGTGAACAGCGGCGCCTGCTGGCACAAACTCCAGGGAACGGCAGCCACAAACCGGTCCGCACATGCCGCGGCAGCGTCCTGCAGCGGAGCAATGCGGTCGCACGCAAAAACAAGCAGCGCCGCCAGCTGCGCCCCGACAGCCTCGGCAGCAAACTGCGACCGGCCGCCCCGGATCACGTGACGCAGGTAGTCCTTTGTGGCCTGGCGGGCAATTCCGGGAAGGAACCGCCCGACATCCGACTCCCGGACGTTTCTGTCCCAGAAATAGCGGAATATCTCCGTGGCAACACCCGTTGCCGCCCGCAACGTTTCCAGTAATAATGCCGAGGAGATAAACATTAGCTTCGGATACGAGAGTGTTTTCAGCTCCAAAGAGTTCATATGGAACAGTTTTGCCACCAAGGAGCGGAGGTCTTTGATATTGTGGTTTGAGGACCCGCGTTTGAGCACCGGGTTGAGGTCCAAAGACGTTTCCGTCTTTCCCGACGAGAGTTCGGAAGCGAGCGGCGGAGACGAGTGGGCGATTTTCAGCAGCTCGGCTCGGAAGCGGCGGGTGGTCGGGGCGTCGGGGGAGAAGCCGTGCACGACCATGTTGTACCACAGATTGCCGAACAGCGCTACCAGGCCCAAATCGGCAATTTCAAGCGGCGGACTTTCCAATTCGGGTAAAAGTGCCGCCAGCGGCGGCAGGAAGAAGCCGATCTCTTCCGCCACTGCCGAGATCTCCACGTGCGAGCGGTGGTGTTCCAGTACTAAAACATCGCCCCGGTTGATTATCTCCGTCAGCAGACTGCGGAGGTACACAAAGTACATCGGATGGGCCGGAGTGAGATGCGAGCTCAGCAGCATGTACGGCCGGCGGGTGCGGGCCAGTTCCGCTTCCGACACGCCGGCTTTAAACGCGGCCCGCACCTGTGCCGAGAACTGCTTCAAAATGATCACAAACTCGTTCTCGGCTACCGAGACGGCCAGCTCGGCCAAACCCAAAACGACCGGCTCGGCAGCCGCCGGCCCGGCCGTCACCAGTTTTTGCCCCAGCATGGAGACGGTCATTGTGTTGACGCGGTCGTCGCCGTAGTGTTTGGTTAGGAGCACAATTGAGTCTACTACGTTGCGGGCCGTGTCGGATGTGCCGGCGGGCAGAGTGCTTCCGGCCCCGCTTACCCCGCTTGCCCCACTTACCCCGCTTGCCCCACTTACCCCGCCTGCCCCGCCAAAACTCGGCCCGCCGTGGCCTGCCGAGCCGACAATCGTACTGAGCGTGTTGCTGAGCGCATATATAACTGTCACCAGCGCGTCCTGCGACAGGCCATTCAGGCCCCACCCGAGATAGCGGGCAATTGTGGTCGTGTTGGCCCGCGGGAAGTGGGGCTGAACTACCAAATCGTAGAACCCCTTTGTGACAATTTCCCCGATTTGGTTATCGCCGGCCAAACACGCCACAGCGCCGACGCCGAAAATGGCAACTCCGAGCTCGGGATGGAAACACTCGGAACCGGAGACCAGCGACTGGGTGATCAGCTCTGCCAAAAGGGGAAAGTCCAGGCATTTGTACACTATGCAGATGGCGAGACAGTCCATCAAAATGGCCTTTGCTTGGAAAATGAGTTCCCGTTCGTCGGGTGTTTCGGGAGCGGATGGGTTTGTTTCCAGGGAGAAGAGGCCCGTTTGAAGCAGTTTTACGAGCCGGCGGAGGTGGGTGACGATTGACTCCGTTTCCGAGGTTGAGCGGAAGGGTTGAGGACGTTTTCGGAGTTCGTTTGGTTCCGAAGTGGGGGAGGGGTTGATTGGAGGTTCCGAAATTGCGGGGTTTTTATCCGAAATGCCGTTTGCTAGAGAGTCGGCTTTATTACCTTTTTCGGCTTGTTCGGCAATTTCGGCAATTTCGGCTTTCTCGGCTCTTTCGGCTCCTTCCGTCAGTTCCGCCTCATCCGCCCCTTCCGTCCCTTCCGCTCCTTCCGTCTCTTCCGCCTCCCCGTCTCCCTCTTCGGAATAAAACCCGTCCCCCTGCCGAACGCGCTCCAGCCGAGAAGTCAGAATATACTCAATCACCAGACCCTCGCGCGGCAGACCCTTCAAAGCCGTGCGGGCCAGAGACCCCGCCACCTGGGCCAGTTTCATCTTCAGCAGTGCCGAGCTGAGCGGCTCCTGCAGGGCCGAAAACTCTCGGAACAGCTTTTCCCATACCGACGGCTGCCGAGCTGCCGAGCCGTTCGGATGCGGGTCGGTTACAATCACTTGAACTTCCGAGCCGCTTCCGGATGCCACGGTAATTTCGGGAGCGGAACGGGCGGGATGGGCGGGATGGGCGGATCCGGGGCCGGGGCCGGAAGCCGTCAGATACGCCGGAAGCACATTGTGGAACGGGGCAGTGAGCCGGTCCACTAAGGCAAACATGCCGTTTCGGCACATTTCCAAAAGCGGCTCAAAATGACCTAATTTGTGTATCACGCCGTTGTCCTTCAGCACGTCCAAAAGGCCGAGAAAACAGTAAACGGCGGGGAAAAAGCGGGCCGCGTTCGGCTCACTGGAAAGCTCTGCCGAGGACAAATGGATGCTTTCCTCTACCAATTGGGAAATGCCCTGCAAGAAGCCGAAGTAAATCTCCTCGTAGTACGTTTTCAGAGCCACAAATTTGACTGTCAGCTTTGTCAAAGCCGTGAAGAGTGTTTTTGTCAACACAAACCACGGCCCGTGGGGGTCCGCCCAGAGTTCGGGAGACGTGCCGAACTTCTGCCGAGCCGCGTCAGCAATATACACCTTCACCTGGTCAATGAACGTGACTGCCAGGTCTACCGATATGGCAAACGGGGCAGCTTTGCACAGCGAATCGAGGATTTGGAACTCTCCGAAGGACATGGGCGCCTTGCCGTCGGGCCGAGAGTGTCTTTGTGACTTGCCCAAAGTGGCAATAATGCCGGACAAGTCATCCGAGGGTCTGAGCACATTGGAGCGCCATTCGGAGGTACCGGAGAGTTCGGATGTTTCGGAAGAAAACTCCGAGTCGCGTTCAAACAGCCGCAGGCCCTGGTGGTTGCCGATGCCGATGTTTTTATCCCATGTAAAGTCGTTTTTCGCCAGCTGGAACAGCGCATCGCCACGAATAGTGTGGCGGTCAACTCTGATTGGGAATGTTAGTTAGTAGTCTGATCGAGTAAGAAGTGAATGACAAGGCAATTGAGGGTCGGATGGTACTGAAAGCTCGTTGTATGGAACGGGGGAACGGAATAGGGAAAACAGTTTGGAAGTGACAAACTCCGTTTCCAGCGGCGGGAAGAATATCACAAGCTGCTATTAGATCAGGGCTCAAAAGCTGAGTGAATATCTCGTAAAGAGTTCCGTTCAAAGATCGACAATTCCAACGGCCAATCCCAAACCGGCGCGCATTTGTTTGGTGACATACCCCCAATGGTCCATTGTTTGCAGACTCCAGCGACAAGAAAATGAGATTGAGAAAGGCGGAGTATGCGGAAAAGCCGAGAATGCCAGATAAAATGCGGAACGGGTGGCAAATGGCGGGATGGCAAACACAGCACAAAATGCGGCCCTTGGTTTTGTGTCGCCGGTTAAGCGCTCGGCAGAAACTCGGCGTTAGTTTATGGCGTGTTGCTGGCCGCGTCGGGGGCTGCGGCAGGAGTATGCCGCTATCTTTTCCGGAAGTTGGTCATAGCGGAGACTATGTAAATTCCGGAGAAGAGTCCAACTGTAGGGACGGGTAATTTGTTTACCAGCGAGTGGGAGTGCAGATTTCAAACGGGTATAGTCTGATTTGTGTTAGCTCTATATCAAATGTGCTCAATTTCCCCATCCTCAATTGGTTTGATCAAACGAATACATCCAGTCGTTGACAAGGAACTGTGCCCTTTGCTGATCTCCGCTATTCCTCTATCTCCTGTATACCCCCTATACACTCTCCTGTCTCTTAACACCCCCCTCTCTCCACCCTCACATCTCACCCCGCACATTTAACCTCACATCTCACTCCACACGAGGGGTTGCCGGGAGACTTTCCCTCCCCAGCAAAAATTTTATTTTATTAGGGCGGCTGTCGCCACACTTTTTCTATTAAACAACATATCAATAAACAATAGAAATATAGGAAAATCACAAGATTCTAGAGTACCAACAATACATATTCAACCCCTCAGTGAACAGCTTGAAACCCCTACAGAAACTACATCGTGCCTGATTTCACCTGACGCGATCGCATTCTCAGGGTCTTTCTGAAGGATTTTTCAATCTTCCCTCACATCACCAACAGAAAGCAACTCCAGGGATACTATTGGGATATCCCCCGTTTTCTCTTCTCCCCTGTTATCACCAACAAAAGACCTTCACTTCCCTTTCAATGGCTACCCGTGCGCAGTTTGAAAACTCCAACGAGATTGGTGTGTTTTCCAAACTCACAAACTCCTACTGCTTAGTAGCCGTCGGCGGCTCGGAAAACTTCTACAGCACGTTTGAGGCCGAGGTGGCCGACGTCATCCCCATCACACACGCCACAATCGCCGGCAGCCGGATAATCGGCCGCATGACCGCCGGCAACCGCCGAGGCCTGCTGGTGCCCACCCAGACCACAGACCAGGAACTGATGCATCTAAGAAACAGTCTTCCCGATAGTGTGAAGATCCAGCGGGTGGAGGAGCGGCTGTCGGCGCTCGGCAACGTCATCTGCTGCAACGACTATGTGGCGCTGGTGCATCCCGACATTGAGCGGGAGACGGAAGAAATCATTGCCGACACTCTCGGGGTGGAGGTGTTCCGGCAGACGATAGCCGGTAATGTGCTGGTGGGCAGCTATTGTGCTTTGTCCAACCAGGGTGGGCTTGTGCACCCGCAGACGAGTGTGCAGGACCAGGAGGAGCTGTCGTCTTTGCTGCAGGTGCCGCTGGTTGCGGGGACGATCAATCGGGGCTCTTCGGTAGTTGGGGCCGGCATGGTTGTGAACGACTGGCTGGCGGTTACAGGGCTGGACACCACGTCGCCGGAGCTGAGTGTCATTGAGTCGATTTTCCGGCTGCAGGACGCGCAGCCCGATGCGATTGGCGGGAACTTGCGGGACACTCTGATCGAGACATACAGTTAGGGGAGGGGAATGGAGGGGAATGGAAGAGTGTTGGGAGCAGAGTGTGAGTAGAGTACCAGCAGAGTGTGAGTAGAATATGTATAATACTTAGTTCGAGGAAGGTACTTATTTCTAGGGATTTTTGGGGATGTAGAGGAGGAAGGGAAGAAGGGGGAGTGGGAAAAAGCGGTTAGGCTGTTTCAGCAAGTTTCGTTTCTATTCATTTATTTTTGGATTGGAGTGAGTGGTGCCCATTATTTATGATGTTCGTTATCATCTGTATGCCCTGGAGGCGTACAGCATAGAAACTTTCTGGCCCACAATGCTCTTTGGCTTATTTGGTGCTTTCAGGTTTTGACGTTGACGGTTCGGAAATTTGTTATGTTTGAAGTTTTCCCGTTTTCCTGCTGCTTTGTCTCCTTCTTTCCGTCGTTCTGTCGAAGATGTATGAAAAAGCAAGTGAACAGTTTATTGGGTGTTGCGTTGGATTTGTCATTTCTATAAAGCCGCATATTGAAACCTGAAGGAGATCTTCAATAATAAGCTAATAAGCAGCCTTTCCCTCTCATTGAAACCTCATTCAGATCTCTCGCTTGCCTCTGCAGCATATCCTTCAATTCCTCTATAGTTCCATTCCTCTATTGTTCCATTTCTCTATTCTCCCATTCCTCTATTCTCCCATTCCTCTATTCTTCCACGCCTCCACTCCTACCTTCCTCTATTCCTCCCTCTCATCCTCATATCCCTTTTCTCTCCATAAGACACTATGTGAACTCCTGTGATTATTCCCATCACACTCTCATCACACTCATCAACGAAAGCCAGAAATCGAGTTGAATAAAATCTATCTAGTTACTTTAATTCCATCTCAATCATCGTCATCATCATTATCTCCATCTCCATCTCCATCTTCATCTCCATCTCCATCTCAGCACACCCCTCCTCTACTGTATCAAGTGCTCATGGTTACTAGGCCATATATTCACTTCACCATTTGCCCTTCTCGCTTGCCTCCACCGTCTCTAAATTTCAAAGGAATTCCCCATTCGTCTTCCGAGTCCAATCACCTGCTCATTGCTAATCAATCAACGATCTACCATCATCTCAAGTTGATGCTACAAACTAGACAGCATCCCAACTCAATGCTTCAACAGCTATCCATCATCCCAATTCCATGCTTCAACAGCATTTTATCATCCCAATTCAATCTACAGCCATCAAACTATCATCCCAACTCTTCCTACAATCCCAATACCATCATCTCATCTCAAACCTACAATATCATCACCTGAATGTTATTATCCCAAACCAATCAATTAATACCGTATCGTATGTACAACCTATTAATCAACCATCGTTCATCAATCGTCATGTCTAGTCAATCTCAGATCGTCTAGCACTGTCGCAATTTCTTATCAACCCTTCTTAATTCTTCATCTCTTCTCAACCGCTTCATCTCCTCAACTCCCTCTCAATCCTTCAACTCCTTGAGCTCCTTCTCACTTTCACTCCTTCATCACAGTTCCGTATCACCTCACCTTCTCAACCTCTTCCCTTTCACTCCTTCATCCTCTCTTCTCCTTCCTCTCATCCTCGTTTCCTCTTTCTTTTCCCCTCCTCCTCTTTTCCACTTCCTCTCTTCTCCCCCTTTCCCCTCTCTCCCTAGTCCAACTCCTCATCATCCGACATATCGGCATCCTCATCGTCCTCGCTATCCAACGGCATCGGCTCCTCCGGCATATCCGGCTCGTGGTTCGGCAGCACCTCAATCTCCCCAGCCGCATTCAGCACCACCCGCGCCACCTCGTTATCCTGCACCTGGTTCCTCAACAACAGAATAGCCAGCTTGTTGAGAATTGTATTCTGGATAAGCCGGTTCAGCGGCCGGGCGCCCAGATCCTTAGAATAGCCGTGTTTGCACAGATACTCCACAGCCTCTGGCGACACCTCCACTTTGATCTTCTTGTTGTTGCTCGCCAGTCTCTCGTTGATCTCTCTGAGCCGAATCTCCACAATCTTCTTGATCGCCTTCTTGGACAGCCGGTTGAACACAACCATGGAGGATATCCTGTTGAGGAACTCCGGCTTGAAATGCGCTCTCACCGCACTCATCACCAGATCCTTCGTCACTTCGTCAATGTGGGAAGACGTGCTGCGGTTAATATACTCGGCACCCAAGTTGGACGTCATGATGATAATGCAGTTGGCACAGTTCACCACTTTGCCTGCCGACGAGGTGATTCTGCCGTCGTCCAGCACCTGCAGCAGAATCGTCAGTACATCCGGAGACGCCTTTTCCACCTCGTCAAACAGCACTACCGAGTAAGGCTTGCGGATAAGGGCCTCGGTAAGTATGCCGCCTTCCTCATATCCGACATATCCCGGCGGGGCGCCAATCAGCTTGGAGCCGGAATGTTTCTCGGAGAGTTCGGAACAGTCGATCCGGGTAAGCGCCCGCTCGTCGTTGAACAGGAACCCGGCCAGCTTTTTCGCCAGTTCGGTCTTACCCGATCCGGAAAGGCCGAGGAACAGGAACGACGGCGGCGCGTTCGGGTTCGCCAGATTGGCCCGCGCCAGCCGCACGGCATTGGATACCGCCTTAATGGCCTCCGGCTGCCCGACAACCTGCTGGGCCAAAACGCGCTCCATGTTAATCAGTTTCGCGTTTTCCGTTTGCGTCAGTTTGGACACGGGAATGCCCGTCAGCCGGGCAGCCGTCTCGGCAACCACCTCCGAGTCCACCACATTGTGGGTCAGCGAGTCGTCCTTCTCGGCCATTTCCAGCTCGGCAATCCGCTTCTGGACGTCCGGAATGGCAAAATACTTCAGATCGGAAGCCGCGCCGATATCGTTGCGCCGCTCCGCATCCTGCATCTTCACCTTCAGCTCCTCCAGCTTCCGCTTCAGGTTGTTGAGCTCCTCGTGTCCGGCCCGCTCTTCCTGGAACGACTCCCGGAGCGGCTTCAGTTGTTCCTGGATGCTGGCTTCCTTCTGCCGCGCCTGCTGCAGCTTCTCCTGAGTGTGTTTATCCGTGTCGGCGTCTCTTTGTAGGGCGCGGATCTCCACCTGAATGAGCTGCAGCTGCCGCTCCAGGTTGTCCAGCTCTTCCGGCTTGGAGTCACGTGTGACGGCTACGGCGGCAGCTGCCTCGTCAATTAGGTCCACTGCCGAATCGGGCAGCTTCCGGTAGGTGAGGTACCGCGAGGCGAGCTGGGCGGCGGTAAATAAAGCCGAGTCGAGAATCCGCACGCCGTGGTGGATTTCGTACCGGTTTTGTAATCCCCGGAGAATGGCGACTGTTTCCTCGATCGACGGCTCCTTCACGTCAATCTTCTGGAACCGCCGCTCAAACGCGCCGTCTTTCTCCACGTACTTCCGGTACTCGGCAACGGTAGTGGCGCCGATGCAGTGCAGAGCTCCGCGCGCCAGCATCGGCTTGAGGAGGTTAGCCGCGTCGGACTTCCCGTCGCCCATCAGCATGTGTATCTCGTCTATAAACAGGATGATCATCTGATCCGACTCCTCAATCTCCTTTAGGACACCTTTAAGCCGCTCCTCAAACTCACCCTGGTATTTCGCGCCGGCTTTCAGAGCTCCGACATCGAGAGCAAACAGCCGGCAGCCTTGCAGAATTGTCGGCACGTCATTGTCAATGATCCGCTGGGCCACGCCTTCCACTACACTTGTCTTACCGACACCGGGGTCACCAATCAGACACGGGTTGGACTTTGTGCGGCGGGCGAGCACGTGCAAACACCGGCGGATCTCCACGTCTCGGCCAATGACCGGGTCCAGTTCGCCCTTCCGGGCCTTTTCCGTCAGGTCCACGGCATACTTGCTGAGGTACTCAAACTTGGACGACGTGTCTGCCGAACGGGAGTCGATGCGGCTGTTGCCGCGGATGCTCTGAATGGCCGATTCCAGCGCGTCGGGTTTCATGCTGCATTCGCGGAGCAGCGGCTGGATGCTGGTGTCCTGAATAAGGGCCAGAAGGAGGTGGTCCTGAGCCAGAAACTCGTCCTTCTGGGCCTTGCGGATCTTCTTGGCGCTGTTGATGAGTTTGGCCGTCAGGGGGTCCAAAGACACGTACGGCGGCGGCGGGCTCTGGCTCGGCAGGCGCACCAAATGCCGGTTGATTACCCGCGTGAACTGCTGGTAGTCGTAGTGGGCCTTTTCCACTACTGTCTGCAGGTAGGGAGTGTCATGGGAGCCTTCTGGTTTCTCGGCCATGGCTGCCAGGATGTGCAGCGGGAGCAGCGAGCTGTGGTTCTGTTCTGTGGCGATGCGGTTGGCATCGTTGAGGATCTGTGTCGCTCTGTCGGTGAGGTTTAATTCTTGATCCATCGACATTTTGGAGTAGGTGTGTGTGTGGATGTTAGGTATGGGTTAGGTCTGTTTCCAGGAGGAAAGCAGTGAGTGTAATGTGGTGTGAGTTTGTAGGTTGTAGGATGGAATTGAAGTCAATTCAATTCAGATCAGTTCGATTAGGATGTATAGTGATCGCTTATCGCTTATCGCTTAATGCGTAGATGCAATGTTTGATGTTTGATGTATGATATGTATGTAGGCAGAGAAGTGTGGGAAGACATGTGAGATGGTAGACTGAGGGGAATGTTTCTTATTTATAACCAGACAAGGGATTCAGAGAGAGGAGAGTCTTGTTGAGAATGACATGTTTATTGCTTTGTTAACTGCTGTTCCCCATCAATAACTCGTCTTTCAAGCGCTGGTGTCATCGTCACTTTCTTCCATCTGTTTCCCCAGGGAAAGTTAAAGTGGCGAGGCGCGTTTGGTTTGTATGTACATGTGAATATGCAAGCGGCAGGGGTCATGCATAGGTATGTAGGTGGTAGTATGTACATGTGAACTTGGGGCGTGGAAGGTTCTAGTAAGTTCGAGTAGGTTCGGGTTCCTGCTGGAGCGTGCATGAGTTTTGCATAGTGAGGGCTGCAAGATTATGCAGGTGGCGGGGAGATGAGCTGCGATGGGATGGGTCCTGATATGGGACGAAACGGGAGGCATTTTGATGATTGAGCGAGATTTTGCTTCTTTGAGCATTTGGAGATACAATTGACACTATGATGTTACTAATTGCACTTACATTGAGAGTTTCTACATTTTCGGCTACTCAGGAATTCAGGTGGGTGTTCTGTCGGACTGCGGAAGCAGATGGAGCATTGCCCGGCATTGTCATGCAGAATCATGCGATCTCCTGCGGGAGGTGCATGGACTTCTGGCTCCCGATGGAAGACAGATGGAAAAGCTGACCTTATGGCGCGATAACTTAGGAGTCGGAAAGCCTGCGAAGATGGGTTATTGAAAGAAATGAAGGGGATGAGCTGTTTTGTTGTCTGGGGGAAGTGGTAGGCCGTGAGGGTTGGTGTGGTGCGGTGCTTTGCAGGCCCTCCCGTGGCTCTAATGAGCTCAATTACCTGCTGAGCTTGAGGTTGAGCTGATTGTCAGCAGGGAACGCTTCAGAACAAAGACATATATAAAAAAGGCGCGGAAGGCATCTTCGGATGTGCTTGAGCCCGACGAGCAGAATGTATGGCTTGAGCTTTCTCTGGCGAGTAGGTTTTTGTCCCCTGTTTCTGGCCTTGCTTGACTGGTGTCGGTGAATTGGGAACTGCAAAAAGCTCATCTACAAATAACTCTGAATAGTCTAGTCTGGGACTCTCTAATCGCAATACCAATCTACTCACACAGCTCATGTGATCCTTCGATCCGCCTTCCGTTGCAATTGTCGATTACTGTATAAAACCTGTATCGGAAAGCCAGCCATGTGACCCGATGATCATCTCGTCTAAGCATATGCGCTGAAAAATCATGATCAACCCAAAACGGAACTATCTGGTCACGTTATCAGCAGGCAAGTGGCCGGAATTGAAAACTGAGTGAAATTAATTGCCGGAACGTTTAGGCAGGCCGAATTGGCCCAAATACAATTTGATCACTTATCACATGTAATGCAAGCCTCTGCAGTATAATTATACGTGTACATAGAAAACTCGAAA
>JAKTWI010000617.1:0-13002 GCA_030561065.1 Sporopachydermia cereana | reverse complement strand
GGCATTAATTCAGATGCCATTTGTGCCCGGCAACAAATATTTAATTTTGCCCCCAACTATGCACATATCCCACACATTCGCCCAAAAAACACCTCCTCTCCATATAATTCCCAGCCACTTTCTATCCTCTTACATTCTCTCTCGACACCCCAACTGCCTCTTTCGTCAAATGAGGCCTCGCCAATCCGGCTTTACAAAAGCGTCTCACCCATTCCATTCCCCTTCTAACGTGTCGGCCTTCCCAGAATTTATCTCGCAACCCCCCCCCTTCACGTTTTTCTTAGTTTGGCCTCCATAAACGCGTTTCAAAGGGCTGTCTGGCGTTTTCCTGTTTCTGATCTGACGGGTGCGGCGGATTGTGGGTTCAGTTTGGTAAAGCAGAAAGCGAGAAACGCAGCAGAAAGACACGCTTTTTGGGTTGATACGGTGTTTTGATTTCGTCTGTGTGTTGGATTGGAAAGAGCGGAAGAGGTGGCAACAAAAGTGTGGAGTCAGGATCAGCTGGCAGAACAGATTGGACAGATCAGACAGACACTTGGAGTCTGAGTTTGGTTACTGGAACGAGACTCTGGAGGGAAGGCAGAGTACTGTGCCAACTTGCTCGCGAAACACAATCAAAGAGGTTCCACAAAAGTTGATTACTCCTTTCTCACCTCCTGGGGTCCTATTACTGGAAGCTATCACTGGTGTTCGAGCTCTCCTACTTTCGGAGCCTTCTATCAACATTCCTCTCACCCCTTTCTCTCTCTCTCTTTCTCTCTCTCTGAAGTTCCCTACTTCCATCTCCTCATCCATCATGTACTCGCCCAACAAGGACCACTACTACCATCCGCAGCCGCCGGGCCAGCAGCAGCCCCAGCTGGGCCAGCAGAATGTCTTCTACAACCAGCCCATCATCCCTCCCCCACAGCAGGCGTACAACGCCCCGTCTTCCCCGCGGCAGGGGTATCAAATGGACTACAACTACGGCTCCCCGGTGAACGCGTCGGGACTGACCCGCAGCGGGTCGCCGATGCAGGTGCCGATGGGCTCCTCCCCGGTCCCCAATGCCCATTTCCAGCCTCCGCCTTCTCCGACCCACTCGCTGCGGAACGGCATATTTCCTGTTTTGTCCAACAACAGCGGCGCCAGCGGCTACTCGGGCCACTTCTACAACCCGCAAACAAATGCCGACAAGAAATACCCCGCCAGAGGCTACATGCAATCCGGGGAGCTGGCGGCCCCGAATGCCGGCCCGGCTTTGGGACAGCAGCAGCAGGCCCAGGAGTATCTGATTGAGCGGCGGCCCTACATGATGTCCAACACGGCCCAGGAGAAAGCCGCTGCCGTGAAACTGCGCATTGAGAATTTTTACCAGAAAAGCGTGACCCATGCCATTGAGCGGAACCAGCGGCGGGTGGATTTGGAGCACCGGCTGATGAACGAAAAGTCGTCTGAGGAGCGGAAAAACCGCCAGCTGCAGTCGCTGGGGAAAAAGGAGTCGCAGTTTCTCCGGTTGCGCCGGACGCGGCTGTCGTTGGACGATTTCCAGACTGTGAAAGTCATTGGCAAGGGAGCGTTTGGCGAAGTGCGGCTGGTGCAGAAAAAAGATACGGGGAAAATATATGCCATGAAGACGCTTTTGAAGTCCGAAATGTACAAAAAGGACCAGCTGGCGCATGTGAAGGCGGAACGAGACGTGCTGGCCGGCTCTGACTCGCCGTGGGTGGTTTCCCTCTACTATTCCTTCCAGGACGCCCAGTACCTGTATCTTATTATGGAGTTTCTTCCTGGCGGAGATCTCATGACGATGCTTATCCGGTGGCAGACGTTTACGGAAGACATCACGCGGTTTTATATGGCTGAGTGTGTGCTGGCGATTGAGGCTATACACAAGCTGGGCTTCATCCACCGGGATATCAAACCGGACAACATACTGATTGACATACGGGGACACATCAAGCTGTCCGATTTTGGCCTCTCGACAGGGTTCCACAAGACGCACGACTCCAACTACTATAAGAAGCTTTTGGAAAGAGAGCCTCAGGAGAAACAGCGCAACTCGGTGCTGGTGGACCCCATTCATCTCACAATGACCAACCGGCAGCAGTTCCAGACTTGGAGGAAGTCAAGAAGAGTGATGGCATACTCGACTGTGGGCACGCCTGATTATATTGCGCCGGAGATTTTCATCCAGCAGGGCTACGGGCAGGAATGTGATTGGTGGTCTTTGGGGGCTATTATGTATGAATGTCTGGTGGGCTGGCCGCCGTTCTGTTCTGAGACGCGGTCTGAGACTTACAGGAAGATCCTCAACTGGCAGGAGACTCTGGTGTTCCCGGATGACATTCATCTTTCTCCCGAGTCCGAAGATCTCATTCGGAGGCTGCTGACGTCGAGCGACCGCCGGTTAGGTGCGGTCGGCGGGGCAGCCGAGATCAAAGCGCATCCGTTCTTCCGGGGTGTTGACTGGGACACGATTCGAGAGGTGGATGCGCCGTTTATTCCTAAGCTGACTTCCATCACCGATACGCGGTTTTTCCCTACGGAGGAGCTGGAAAACGTGCCTGACTCTCCTGCCATGGCCGAAGCGCAGCAGCAGCAAATGAACCGCAATAAGTCTGACAAGTCCAACAAGGAGGATCTGCCTTTCATTGGCTATACGTACTCTCGGTTCGACTACCTTACGAGGAAGCAGGCACTGTGAGGCTGTCTTTCAATATTGGGGCACATTTCGTTTTGGCATTCTCAAGAATCCTGTAATTTTCTAGCTGGTCAATATACAGATAGGAGTACTGTGGATTTACCTCTTACATTATACCTCAGCAACCATATATCAGCCTCAATCAATTGGACAGCTGTGTAGGAAGTATGAGACGGCTGAACATGCTGATAAGACGTCAGCCAGGAGGTAAACACTCAAAAAACACTCCAAACTGATCCATGCTATTACTGAACGAGTATACCATCAATTATCTCTACTAATTTCTTTCCTTTGAGCTGTCAAATCTCTCCAAAGCGTCCAATTTCTGGGCTCCCACCTTCACGTCTCATCTCGCATTTTTTCGTTCACGTGAAAACTTTTCAGCTCCTCGACAGAGTGAAAAAAACTATATAAAGGCGCTGAACCCCTTGACAATTCCCTTTCTATTCATTAACATCAAAATCACGGCCGGATATATTCTCTGAATATATATGGAACGAAGGGGTTCTTGTGATGGGCCTTTTCATTGACCGGTGCGTGTAGAGCAACGCAAATATACTGGGCACCCGACAATGATACTTCATGAGATGTTGGGAATCAGCAACGCTACATTTTTCTGATCAACAGGCGGGAAGTTATAGACTTGTGTATTGCCAAAGAGTGGATGGTGGTACTTAAAGGGCCGCTTTACCAATTATTCCCTGATTGATAGTAAATTGATTCATGCGCTATGTTTCAGCTGTAAAGTTTGTCGTACTGTAAGCAGTATGGAAGGAAGACGTGGATGAGATGTCAGTCACCTTTAGTTTGTTGATCAAAGGTTATGCGAACTGTTCAATCGCTTGAGTAGTGTGCGACTGCAGTATGACTCAATTCTATATTGCGGTGTCATCCACCATTTGTCTTTATTGCTGAAACACGCTTTAACGTGTTGTGTGAAAGCTGGTGATACCGTTAACTTATTCGACAGTCTTAGTAATTCCACAGTGGGCCATCGCGGTATTGCAAATTCCAGGGGAGAAGCCATACTTCACAGTTTGAACGCCAAATTAAGGGCATACCAAAATACAGACCTACCATAATTGTTCTCTCTATGGAAAATGGTTTTCTGCCCTTTTGCCTAACCGCATTGTCTATACTTTGTTTGCTTTCTTTTACCTCATCAAACCCTTCCGCGGATATTTCGTCCAGAGAGGTCGATTGACCTGAGTATAATACTCTTTCACATACCACACCTCCTTCTGCCTCTTATTTTCTCCTCCTTTCTCTCTTCTCACATATGTACTAATCCTGTTTTCCCCACTGCGTACGGTTCGCACTTGCTCTCAACGCCTGCCCAATAGTTTACATCCATATCGTAATCATCCGGCACGAGATTATTCAGTTCTCCCGCTCCTGGAACACACTTGACATGCTCCTTGCGGGTCGCCTTCGGCCCGCCTTTCTCCTTCTCTTCAATCACAGTTTTCACCAGAGGTCTGCCCAGCCATTCCTCTTTCAGCTTCAGACTCGCCACACATTTGTACGCCAGTTTCAGGATACGTTCGCGCGTCAGCTTTTTCGACTTTGGCGGCTGCCACAGCTCTTTGGGTGCCTCAGTAGCTGAAAGCACATGGTGTGCCGACGACGACGACGACTGTGACGTGTTATTTCCTGATGTGGAAGATCCGCCGACTGTTCCCGAAGACACTGGGGAGCAGGCATCTTTGGCTGGAGATGTCAGATCGTCTGCGTGAAACATTTCCAGCAGTTCGTCGTCATTACTGGCTTGTTGTTCGTTCAGCTTCCGAGGTGGAGAATGCGGCACTATGGGAAACGTCTGGGACCCCCGCTGGTCCAAACTCAGCTGATGGAAGCCCATGGAAACGGCTTCGGCATCCTCTTCCGGCTCGTTGTCGTTGAAATCCGACAGATCGTCGGGCATTTCGGTGTCGGACATCAGCGGAGAGGACAGCTCCATCGCTAAAGGGGACATGGGCCGGGTGAAAGAGCCGCTCAAGTTGCTGCGGGTCGGCGTTTCCGGCAAGGCAAGAAACCCGTCGGCCGTCTGCCGCGACTGGCCCGTCGGAACGGAATTCTTTCCGTACATTGCCGAGAGTCCCGACACGTGGTGAGACTCAATGTGCTCCGAGTTCGACCGCAGCCGCTGCAAGGGTGCAAATCCCGAGCCGAATTGGGTAACAGAATTCGACCGGTTCCGGTTTGACCCGAAGGGGTTTAGCAGCGGGTTCGAATTAGACCGGTTCCGGGATTTCCCGGAACTGTCGTCTCCGAAAGCGCTACGGAGAGCCGAGCCGGAACTGGAAGTGAACGGAATACTAATACGGCCCGAGCTGCCACCAAAAGGGCTCTTCGGCTGGGGCTGTTCCTTCAGCTTCTTCAAAGCATTGCTGTCGACTCGCATCATCGGGTTGCCGAAGGATACGCCGTTTCGGCGATTTTCCGTTCTCCGTCGCCGCGGCAAAGTGCGGTACTCCGTCAGCACTCTCTGGTCTAACGGCAGCGCAATGTCTCGTCCCGCGGTAATCACCGTATACCAGTCCAGGAAGTTCTCAATCGTATAGCAGTATATCAGAAACTGCTCCTGTTCCAGCCGCAGACGCATCACATAGGCCTTTTTCGTATAGTCCGTGGCTATGCCCACTACGGCATACTGCAGCGAGTACGATTTCTTCAGTTTGCACTGCTGTTTGATCACGTTGATCTGCGACTGGTGCGGGATGATCAGGTTGAACTTCACATTGTCCGGCAGCAGCCGCTTGTCGTAGTGCGCCTCCGGATCAATTACTTTATGCAGCGGCACTATCCTGTTGAGTGCCGCCAGCTGCTGCAGATTTCCAAAACTGGCATTCAGAGACAGCGTCTCCTGCTGGTCCGACAGGTCCAGCTGGTCCAACGAGTCTCTTGACAAGTTTACGTAATGCGAAATAGACCCCGGCGTGCCGGGCGTGCCGGTAGGCGTATAGTCAAACCCAGTCTGTGCCAAGTCTACCGGCGCCGGAACCGGCGAGCTGCCAAAGTCCCCGAAAGAGCTGATGGAGCCGTTGGACATCGTGGAGACTGTGGAAACGCTGGAGTGGGACCGGTTGCGGTTGCGGTGTATCTGCAGAGCACTGCGGAGCGACCGGCTCAGACTGCCGTCCCGGTGCCGTGTCGTCGATTGGCTGGCTGTGGAAGAAGACGGCGACATGGGCACCGCGCCGGGAAAGCCGCTGTTGGCGAGATCCGAACTGCTGTCGGGGAACATCGTCATAGTC
Source organism: Sporopachydermia cereana (assembly GCA_030561065.1). NCBI lineage: Eukaryota > Fungi > Ascomycota > Sporopachydermiomycetes > Sporopachydermiales > Sporopachydermiaceae > Sporopachydermia > Sporopachydermia cereana. Next base: position 7,062 of record JAKTWI010000617.1, on the reverse strand, counting down.
ATAGAGGGCACGTGAGACAGGGGGGATGCTGCCACAGGAGATAAGGGCGGCCGGGGGATGGAAACTTGTGATGCGGATGTGGAGAAGAGGTTGTGGAGATGGTTTGTGCTTGTGGGTTGTCCGTTGTTGATAAGCTGTGAGTATAACGCCGGCACCTCGATGTCTTTGCATGAGTATATGTTGAGCTGGGTGTTGTTTACTTCTATGTATACCTTCTTCCACATTCGCGAGCCGGACTGGACGCCTGGGGAGGAGAGCTCCATCTTCCGGGACACCAGGCCAAACTTGTAGACATTGGAGGAGTAGCCTGGCAGAGGCTCTTGCCAGTCTTTCAGTAGAAACTCCTTCACTTTGGGATCGTCGGCGTCGTATAGGATATCGTAGGGTGGGGCCGGCGGCAGGCCATTATAGCCTGAGGCTGCCAGCAGTTCCTGGCCCATAGTTGTAGGGGAAGAGGAGGTGTACCAACAGGCTGTGTCAACACCAGTCAGTGATATGCAAGTTGGCTTGACTCGAGGATCGATACTCAAGAGGAACTCAAGTAGTGTGACTCAAGTGTTGCTGTTGCAGGTTATATCGTCATTCGGTAGACTGTGGAGGCACACATTGTTCTTGCCGTTGTGGTACGCGAGTTGTGGTGTGATGAACTGCCCGCCAAATGTGTTTGATATGTACCCAGTGCACTCCAGATGTCTGTTGTGTTTGCTTTGCTTGCTCAGCTTTCTCTATTGCTTGTTTGTACCAAGGCAGCTTATGGGGAGTCAGCTTATCCAGCTTCCCCAACTTTTGTAGGTATTCTCTTATTCTCAGATCAAACAGACAAACTGACTTTGATAAATCCGTCAAGTCGAGATCCACCAACGATTAGTCCACAATCTGGTAGCGAATCGCTCGTAAAGCGATATGCTCTACAAGTGGAAATTAATACTTCAGGCAACTCCGACAATATCGTCAATATGAGACATGAAAACCCGTTCTCAGTATGCAAACCAACTAACAGCACTTAACTGAGCCTGGCTTATCCAATGGGTGCTTTCCGCGTTGCCGACAGTCTAATGAAGGTGAACTCATTTAGCATCACCTGTTTTCTCTAACTAGTAACTGTCAAGCATTTTCATACTTTTTAATTCCATAGAACCATCATTATTACCTCAGCGCATTCTTCTTTATCTTCCACTCCGATTCGAAGGTTTGAGCAAATGACGGGAAACGAACTTTGCGAATAGGGTTTGCCTGTGCGTCAAAGTTTATCCGGTGGGCTTGTGGCAGACTGTGGAACACGGGACACAGACGCGGGAGGCGAGGCGGGGGGCGGGCGCAAGACTGAAGAGAAAGAGGGGGGGACAGTAGATTAGAAAGCTACTGAAGATTGGAGGTCAGTGGAGATCACTTTCAAGAGCAGACGAAGATTGAGGGCGGATATAAGTTTTGAGATAATCCAGATTGAATTAAGAATAGCATGTCAGATTTTTGGAGAGAGAAACTCCAGGCGGAGCAGCTTAAGTGGGATGGAACGAGAGCCTGCGCATCGCCTCTAATACTCCTTACGAGTTACAGGTATAAGATGAGACGTGAGGGTCGAAACATAGAAAACTCTTGTTGCGAGAGTGGAGTTGTTTAGGCGGTTGAACTGGCCTCTACAAGGAAAGAAATGATGAAGAACGATGGGGAGGGAATCAAGGAAGTGTGATTGGATAGGTGGCGAAATGTACGGCGTGTGTTGTGGGGCGTCTCAGAGGAAAGCAATATTTTCGAGGTGTGTTGTGCTGAAACTGAGGATTCAACGGCTGAAACACCGTAAAGCCGGCGGGAGATGGCCGGTGACAACACCCGCATGACCCGTTTGAAGAATCTGCGCGGCTGAAGATGAGTAAAGCAGTTTTCGGAGCTTCAGCGGAGTTCAGAAAGTTTCATGGTCGACTCTCATGTGAGATGGGAAAGGCGTTTCAGAGGGGATTCACAACGGCGGAGGAAAAACTGCAGAGTTGGCTTATGGGTTGGAGATTCAAGCGCCTGCCCTTCCGGTAGATTTCTCTGCCCTTTCGGTAGATTTCTGGGATGCCGTGGAAGTGCCCGGAAAAGAGAGATGTTTGTTGTAGAAAGGCCAGTGATTCGACTTACCAGAAGTTAAGTAGATTTGCTGATTGAAAGAAAAATGATGGCCTTATGCTCAGCGGGGTAAGTGGCGCGGAAAGTCATTGTAGGAGCAAACAATTTGATGCGGCTGGCCGGTTGTTAGCCGCTGACGATGTTCTGACTGAAAACGATGTTGTGATGGTGCTTTTGAATATGTTGAGTAGCATTTGTTATCTGTCGAGCGCCAGGCAAGATGGCTTTTCAAAGCTATCGAGCATTTTCGTTCTGTAGATCCAGAAACTGTTCAGTACCGTCTATTCGAAGATTCACTGTTGAGGAGAGTCTTTGGGGAGACTGTTGACTGAAGCGTTTGGCTGCTCAACCGCGCGTAATTACAGGTTTTGCTGTCCCCAGCGATGTTTTGCCCTTCTGGCAGATCATTCGCTTGATAATGAGTTTGCTTTCTGTGCAAACTCACTATCACTTTTTTTGAAGCCAGACTTTCGGCTACCACTTTTTTTGAAGCCAGACTTTCGGCTGTGAGTTTGCACAGAAAGCAAACTCACAGCTTCAAAAAAAGCAATTGAGTTGAAGCCAGGCTTGCCTTCAACTTGTGAGACGCGGCCCGAGTTGTTTGGAACCTGCCCATTGTTAACGCCAGTACAAGAGAGTGTTTTACTTACAGTTCGTGATGTTGCTGGAGAACGGAAGTTGTAGGGAACAGGAGAATGCTGGATAAGTGCAAGAGGGGAGTGTGGGTATTGAAGTTTCTTCGTCTTTAGCCTCCTTGGCAATGAATGTATTATGCAATTTGACGTGTCGGAAAGATTGTGGGAGGTGAAGCTGTGAAGGATCTCTAATTGGAGTGCTGGAGGCATTTGTTGCTTCTGTAGTCCCATACTCTGGAATGATACGAAGATATGAACTTCAGAAGTGATTCAAGCGTTCATTCCTAATTCAAGATTCTTAGCAATCTTATAAGAGATGCTCTAGGTGATTGGATTGACGACTTCAAGAAACGGTAATGCTGAGGCTTTTGATATAGCTAGAGAAGTGCAAAGCACTTATACATCTCTGGGAATCAAGCTGAAAGACTCAAAATCTCACAACTCAATACCCAAACATTCAAACCGATATTCATTCAAAGGCTACCAAGATTGACTCTCAGTTCTACAGATAGACATTTTCCACCATATTACAGCCAACATAAAACCACAACAGTTTCACTATACAACTCCTACTAATAAATAAAGCTTTTATCTACACATAAAATCAAATCTGAACGTCGCCGACAACATCCTTAAGTTCAGCCCAGAGCTCCTCCACATAAAACTCCAGCTCGGCCTCGTCATCAATCTCCTCCACATCCAGAATGCTGGCCATCTCCTTAGCAACAGCAGGCACATTGTCCAAAACAATAACCCCGTTCTCCGTCCTAACGTGTCTGGAGTACGACGGGAAATGCAACAGCGAGATGTTGTACTTCTGCTCGTTGGCAAACTCCCCAGCAGGCAAAGTAGTCGTCGTATTCTGCTTCGACTTGAACTTCAGCAGAGTAGTGCCGTTGGCCTTGAACTTGAGGTTCTGAGACAGCGTCAGGTTCACCTCAGTGCCAGTAACGCCTTCCTTAGTAGTGTAGTGCACAGGCAGGTTCTGGGAGACTGATGTGTTGAACACAAGCTCGCCAGAGGTGGAGTTGGTCACATTGAACTTCTGCTTGGCCACATTCACAGCTGTGATGGTGCCAGAGGTGCCGCGAGCATAGTATCTCTGCACATTGATCGTGTTGGATGTGGCATTGTAGCCAGTGCTGAAGTTGAAGGAGGTGCCGTCAATGAAGTCGTATGTAAAGTTGGTCAGCAAGCTGGACGAGATTTTGTTTGAGACAATCTCAGTAAGGGAGAAGCCAAAAGGTGGGGCAATGCCGAAGGATTTGGGCTTGGTGCCGTTGGTAGCCGCAGCAATCACACCAGAGGAGCCATTCACATAAGGCGAGGCCCAGGCCAACAGTGTAGAATCAATGACCCAGGGGGAAGGCAGTTCGGGAGAGCTGCCGGCCGGAGGGACAATCCCCGGAGCGGGCTTGAAGAACGACGACTTCAGAATGTCCGGATGGACCTCAATAGACAGCTCGGCATCGCCCGCCCACAACAGAGGCAACACGGGAGTCAGGTCAACCTCATAGGCCATCAGGTCAAAGGAGGACTGAGCAACAATAGGCGACCACAGCTTGGCATCGAAATCCGAGTTGAGAATCAGAGGCGAGGGTGCTACCGAGGCAACAAACAAGTCATTGACATACACATTGACGGACCGCACAGGCCCGCCGCCCTCCAGCTCTTTTCCATATTTGGAGAAAGTGTCCTTGAACTCGTCCAGCACGTGCAAAAAGTAGTGTTTCTCACTTTCGGTGGGGATGGCATAAAAGGCCAGCTTGGCTCTGGTGACATTAGCCGGCAGGATGGGCAGAACGTCCGACGCCCCCGCCAGAGGCACAATCAAATCAGGGGTATGTTTGGGAATGAAAATAGACCCATAGTCAATCACAGCCGGGGTATCGTTGGAGAAAGTAAAGTGGTGGAAAGACACCTCCTTGGCTTTATCCTTGCTGAGAGCAGAAGTGGCATTAAAGAGAACGGCAGACAGAGTCAGGTTGAAATCGCCAGTGATGTCGTCGGCAAACACAAGCTTGAAGTCCTGGTCCTCCTTGAAGTAATCCAAAAGGAAAGAAGCCTCTTTGGTGTGGTTGTAGTAGACCCCAGTGCCCTGGGGATCTGCCGTGGCCGTTTTCCAAACCAGCAAATCACCGATATACAAATCGGCAATAGTGGAAAGCTGCGTGCCGTTGATTTCCGCCTCCAGAACCAAAAAGGCATTGGTGAAGTTGAAAACCTCGGGGGCAGTATAACTCCCCTTGACCTCCTTCTTCACATCTGTAGTGGAGAAGATCACCTGCGACACATTGTAGGCGCCGGCCGGCACTTCCAGCGGGTACGACACCTGGAAGGCCTCAACGGGAATAAAAGAGGCAGCCGGTTCCGCGGCAATGGCAATATCTTGGGAAAAGGGACTCAACTGTCCAAACTTCTCGGGAGATACAAACAAAGACACTCCAAGTGCCACTGAGGCAATAACAATCAGCTGCGCCACAGCAATCAGGATTCTGCGTGCCACAGAAGGCTTTTTGCCGACCTGTAGGACTTCGGCATCGGACAGCCGAACAGCTTCGGCGGAGGTGTGTTGCTCTGCCGCGGCCAGAAAGGCCTTTTCTTGGTCTTGAGAGGCCATGATTCTTTTCAGTATAGGGTATGTATGCTGAAACACAGCCAACTGGTGATCTGCTTAGTGTACCCAAACAAACAAAATCCCAGTATCCAACGTTTCGCTGATTATGAAGAGCTTCTCCAGTAACAATTTCTCTGGCTTCCGTCACATCAATTGAAGGAAAAGGGCGAGTAAAATAACTTTTATATAGGCGATGATGCCATTCAATCGAAGGTAGAAAGAGATTGGGTCCCCGGATTAGAGTTCAGTGAGGGCCTCTGCTCGGGACTCCATGCAGCCTAAACACTATTAAGGTTGGGCTTTGGCTGAGGGACTCATGTCTGAATGCGCCTGCAGCACATCAGGTATATCTCATTTGGGTTAAGGTTTAACGTGAGTGCTGCGCTAGAGAAGTGTCAAGGGTCTGGTTTTACCTCCTCGGTGAAGGCCAGAGAAAAATTGAAAGACACGGAGTTCGGCTCGAGGAGTGGCTGTATAGGCTGGTTAAGGGGAAATAGAATGAGCTAGTAAATTTTTATGATGATTACGTTATAACAGCATAATAGGTGCCTGAAAGTCGAGTGAGAATGAGCTGGTAGTGACACACTTGAGATCTCACTTGCTCTCATTCCCAGGATATGTGCTCCTGCCTCCTGCCTTCGGACCGAAGGTCTGACAGAATTAGTATCGGCCCCCTCCCTCGGAGTTCTTAAAAAGACAATTCAAGCACTTTTGAGTGATCGGATATCTTGCTGTCGAGAGAATCAACCGCCAGCGTCACATCTCCCTCCTCTTATTCCTGCAGTCAATCCTCCTCTCGTATCAGTAAAGCTGTTATATCTCCTGTTGAGCACGACCCGCCAAGAACCTCACCAGTGGACTGAACTGCCACTTTTTCTTTCAAAGATCGGTCATATGAGCTGCATTTTTCAGAATGGAAATAACAAGCCTGAAAGACTTCTTCTCCGATCGGGTGAGCCACCATCTGTTTGGCTGCTTGATATGATGCTTGAACATCGCGTCTCCTCTCAGCCTCCCCATTACGTGATGGAACTCAAAAATGTCTGGGCCGCCTCCACCCATCTCACCTGTCCACACTAAAAGCTGCAACTGAGCCCCCGGAGTCGCTTAAACAAGTGTCAATTGTCTTCAAATAGGCAATGCCAGTACTTTCAGTTCTCTCGCGTCCTGGCCTTTTTTTCATCGAGTGTCTGCCGAGTTGAGGGGCCCGCAGTTACAGTTAGCATCATCTCATGCAGATGCCCAGTGTCGGGCTGCCGACTTTGGCGGGCCGGCATGAAAGCCAAGTGCAACTTGAAAGCAAAGGATATACTCAATATTGGAGCGGCATTGTCGACATAACATACACTACATATCAGCAGAAGATTGTGATGTTTGGCCCACAGTATCACATCCAATACTTTTCATTTCTGACATTCATCACTATCAAAAGGGCATAAACCCTGCGGGGTCTCAATTGGGCTAAAAAGTTTCTAAATTGAGTTTGGCCGGACATACCCGAAGACCCTTTCCAGAGGGTCTGCCGAACTCTATGTGCAAATCGAGATGATAAGCTGTGAAGTCATCGCGAGTGAAGTGAGACGTGAGGGTCGAAGGATATGTGTGAAACCTCATGGTTTAAGGTTTCAAGTTACATGGACAACGCTGGAACTGCGTGTCACCTCCCTCATATAAATACTGGAGTGTTTCCACCTCCATACT
>JAKTWI010000616.1:0-13072 GCA_030561065.1 Sporopachydermia cereana | reverse complement strand
GGGGTAGGAGGGATAGGAGGGGTAGTGAGGGGTAGTGAGGGGTAATGAGGGGAAGGAGGGGAGGAGGGGTAAAGAGGGGTAGTGGGGGGAAGAGGGGAAGGAGGGGTCGGAGGGGTATTGAAGGGAGAGACCTTTCTTGAATGTGATGCTATCTGTAATATACCTTAGTATTCCTCTGTTAATCATGGCATACCTATGGTGTCACCGAGATATCACCGAGGGTACTACTGAGGTATTACTGATGCTGAGGGATCACTCTGGTAAATGAGGCAACTGAGGTGTTTCCTAGCTCTTTTCTGGTCTTCCTCGGATATTCACCTCTCACTAACACCTTAGTATTCTGACTCTATCCTTATAATACTCTCTTGTTACCCTGGTATCTCCTCAGCCTACCCTCGGTGTTTACTGGTTCCCTTGATATCACTGAAACTGCCTTTATATCCCTTATTTATCCCCTGACTATCTCTTCTCGCCTGTTGTGGTGTCTAGAGTTTTATAGTGACCAGGAAGGACTGGAAACTCTGGGAGACTCTGTGAAGGGTCTTACAGAGTTGTCAGTTTTTCTGGTGTTGTGTTCTAATTGATTGTTGTTACATTTTTTGATTCCAGACGGGTAGGAGAGAGGGAATTCTGAGGAAATAAAAGGAGCAGGGGACGTGTGTAAGAGGGAAGAAGCAATGACTAAAAAGTATAACATAAGGCAATTATGGTGAAGATGGAGCAAATCTAAAGGCTTTTCCCATTTGTTGATACTCCAGTTTAATAAGAGGGTGGTGGGGTTTGCTTCCATCTGTTGATCTGTTGATACGGGAGAGGTTACATTTTTATATTGAGTGACATGCTGATGGGGTGTAGTGCTACTACGATGATGCCATTAGTCGGGATGAGAATTGCTCATTTTGTGAGCTGGAGAAATAATTTGATAAGCCGTTACGTTTGTTTGATGTAAATGTGTTGATATACCGATCTGTGGATTTGCTGTGCTATACTGAGTGTTGATTCATGGTATTCAGTTATTTTCCCCAACTGCAGCCTTCGGTATGTTCTTGGCCTCAAAAACTCATACAAACATGTGATACTGCTAAAACGTGTATAATGCTGTGTTGGACCAGTTGATATGTCTGTACTGTGCATGACACTTCTCTGAATTTATATCCTTTTTAGATATCCTGCAAAATGATTTCTTGTGCCATTCTTCATAAATTTCCGTTATTCCTTTCAGGGGTTGAATGAAACCTCGGCCTCTTCCTCCAATATCTAGAGCTCCTGACCACTGAGTATGAAGTGAGCTCAATAAGGGATACGACAGACAGCAAAACAGCTTTCAGTATACTCCCGGTAAGGAAGCAATCACACTGAGATTACCTTTTATGAGAAGTCTCTCCCTCACTCTTCTGAGTCACTTTTGCTGTCTCTCTTTTTATAATGTGCACTAACATTGTGCCTTCATATCACGTCTCAACTTCGCATTACCGTTCCATTTCAGTCCGAAGGTTCCTCTTCTTACAATCCTGTAAAAACATAAACAACGCCCATAATCAATGCTCTCAACTAAAACCTTAATTCTGCTTATAGTTCATCGTCGCCCTTTAGCTGCTCGTCCACCGGCGGCTCATACCAGTCATTTGACGTTCCGTCACCCGTTCCGTCACCCGTTCCGTGCCCCAATTCCCCCTGCTGAGCGTCTGCCGAGCCTACCCGATCAGGCAACTGCCCGCTGCGAATCTTTTGCCATGAAGAGCCGAAAGCCGGCTCACGTGACGACCCAACGCCTATAGGCGCCACACCATGCTCCTGGCGCACTCGGTCCCACGCACTTGTACCCAAAGAGGAAAGTGGGGCCGCCTCCTCGCCACCGGCCGGAGCGGAAGAAGCCGCCGCGCCACCGGCTGCTGCGCCACCGGCAGCCGCGCCCCGCGGCCCTTTAATGCCGAGCGGATCCTTACTATGCAGTATCGACGGCACCTCGCGGTAGTTCCCCACGTTCCGCGGGTCCCGCATGCGTTTCTCCGGGTCCTGCGCCGTGGCCCGGTAGTAACTGTACAGCAAATGCATGCGGGACATGCCCTGCTGCGACGTCACACGGTACAGCCGCGGGTTGTTTTCCGTCCGGCGCCGGATGTACGGCATCACAAAGTTCCCGCCAACCATCAGCCCGACGACCATGCCGGGCAGTCCGTACAAAAACGCCTTTGTGAAGCGGAACCCTTGCAGACTTTTGTGGGCCCCATAGTGGCGGGCTAAGGGGATGCCGGCAGTGGATGCAAAGCCGGCCCAGGCCGATAAGTTTGTGCCCAAAATGGCCTTTCCGTACACGTCTTTCAAGTACTTTCTGTCCTCCGGCGTCAGATCTTTGTCCGCTTCGTAGAACTCCACCAGCTGTTTCAGTACGTCGGGAGGGATGGGCCGCCCGCCTAAAGTGGCGGAAGGAGTTTCCGACATGTTGGACTTGGGGGAGGAGGAGGAGTCGTCTTTGTGGACAGAGTATCGGGAGTTTGAATATTCAGAGTAGATACCCGACAGGCTTCGGTAGATAGTTGAGGAGGCTGTGAATTCAATTGGCCCGTGATCTGATTGGGTGTCTGGGGTATAAGTTAGCAATTGGATTATGTCTCATGTCTCATTGGGCAACAAAGACATTGAAGTGATTTGAGGTAAGCAAAAGACAATTCCCTATTGGTAGCAGCCCTTGTGATGTCAACATACTTCAGGGCATCCAAATGTACTCAGTGGAAGCGTTTCAATGGTTTGTTGACTGCTGATATCACTTCACTATAAGAAACCCGATGAGCTATGAGAAGAGAAGCTGTGTCTGACCCGTTTGCTGGTGCTTCGATGTTGCGGCGTTTGGACGGCAAAGGGTCCCAAAATGGAAAGTATGCTCCGTAGGAGAGGTTACAGCAAGAATGTGCCTTCCAACAACTTTTACTGCTGTCTCTTCCCTTGTATGAATAGCTCTCATCAGCCGTATAATCGCTTGCCGCCGCGAGCCTTTGGAGACGGGTGACATTGCTGTCCGGATAGGTCACATGATATATAGTGGACAGCCCTGTCCGAGAAACATATCATGTGACCTGAGTTTCGGACAAAACCTCTGTCCTATAACAGGTCTCTCACTGATACGTCGGCCCGAAAGGAGACACGAAGTCCCAGGCGGCCACATCGCCAAAGTCGATCGATATGAAATGTCCCGGAGACATTTGGTGTTGGGGACGAGGGAACGGAACGGCACGGTAATTGCGATGTTAGGTGCTGATAAGTTGACGGCAACAGCGGGAACGGAATAAAAGGATGAATCGGAGCCGAAAAAGCAGCAGCTCAGGGAACACAGAACTCACAATGGAAGCCGACTCAGGAGGTATGTAAGAGAAGAAACGGGGTGGGGTATCAAAGAGAGAGAAGCAATAATGTTTGGTGGTACTATGATGATTGGAATTGGTAGACGGTGGAGTTGGTTGGTTAATAAACTGGTTCTATGAGTCAATTGCCACTCTCATGCAGGATGTCCCATCCAACTTCAGAGTTCCATTGATGGAGAATGAAGCGCTACAACGCGAATAACAGTATGGAGACTGGGAATTGATGGTTCACTATTGTTAAATATCCTACTCCATTGGACGTGTCTCATCTGCTAATACCGAAGCTCTCAACGCTTCTTTTATTAACCTGCTTTCTCATTATCCCCACCCTCAATTTTACATTGGATCTCGAACTAACCTCCCATATCTCCAGAACTGTACCAAATCCGCCAGAGCTTTTTCGCCGGCGACTACTTGAAGGTAGTAGAGACTACGAACCTGGACGAATACACCTCTGAGGCCACGCGAGCCAAGGCACACGAGTATCTTCTGCGGGCGAAAGTGGGGCTTAAACAGGACATCAGCGACGAGCTGCTGGGCAACGACGCGGTATACTTGAAGGCTGTGAAGCTGTATTCTGATTACATCAACCAGGAGGGGTCTAAAGCCGAAGTGGTGGCGGCTGTGGAGGCGCTGGCAGCCGAGCATCCCGAAAACGAGACGGTCGAAGTGTTGGGGGCGGTGATTTACGTGAAGGAAAACCGGATTGCCGATGCCCTGACACTGTTAGAGCATCACGAAGGAAGCCTGGAAGCGTAAGTAGTGGTGGGAAGCAGGAAATGAGCAGGAGAAAGCTGGGAGATGATATATTTGGTGATTTCTACTTTATTTTGCTATGTGCCATTATTAACACTGTTATTTCTCTCCCCCAGTGTCCAATTGATTGTTCAAATCAGACTGCTGCAGAACCGCCTTGATCTGGCTTTGAAAGAACTAGCAAAGGCAAAAGCCTACTCCCAGGACAGCATCATCTACAACCTGGCCGAGGCCTGGGCCAATTTACGGGTTGGAGAGGATAAGTATCTGTCGGCTTTCTACATTTATGAAGAGCTTTCGCAAACCGCTTCTTCAGTAAAAGTTCTTACTGGGCTGGTGGCTGCCACTCTGCTTTTGGGACGGATTCCCGAGTCGTCTGAAGTGTTCAACACTGCTTATGCTTTGGACAAGGAGGACGGCGATCTGCTGGCGAACGGGATTGCGCTTGCCATTCTGAGCGGCAAGGACCCTCGGCCTGTTATTGCCAAACTGCAGCAGGCCGATCCGGCTCATCCTGCGTTGGTTGCGTTAGATGCAAAGAAGGCGGAGTTCGACACAATTGTAGCATCCTATGCTGACCAGATTAAGAATTAGCTGGTTGGGTGGATGCTGCGGCGTATGGGGAGGTGGAGAAGAAGGGATTGTATAGGCTATTACTATGATAAATGCAAAATGCAAGGGCTGTAGAGCCCAGCTGTGCATCTATCATTGATTGAGTAGGTATCGACCCAGCAGACAACCTACGAGCTCAGGAGAGAACAAGGACCATGAAATTAGAAAAGTAACTGCTCATTCATTGAGCTATACCTGACAATGCTACAGAATGCAGCTCTCAAAATTCGCATTTCACAGAACTCCCCTTCAGGATTCACAAATCTTCAGTATCATCCTTTGGAGTCAAAATTCCTTACTTTCCAATCATACCCCATATTTCATAACTTCCCAGAACGCATCATTCCAATTAGCCCTCTCAAGGCTCCCTTCAGACCAACCGGTAGACATAATACTCAACAACAAGCACCCCCTTTTCATTGCGGATAAACCGTCCCTTGCCAATCAGATTGTACTTGTAGACCCAAGCCTCCGCCTCAGCTTTGGAGTCAATGCGAATAACCGGGTTCGACGTCACATAGCCGTCCTCAAAGGACATATCGCTGCTCTGCTTAGACAGCACGGCCAGAATCTTGTCGTTGAAGTTCACCACACCAAAATAGCTGAGCGAAAAGCCATGCCCGCTGCTGGTCTTGCCATACAGCCTGCAGTCCAGGTTGATGGCCCCGCCGGCATTTGTCGTCAAGTCATCGCCGCCGTGGGTGATGACGGCATCAAACGGAGTTTCGGGATCCAGTGTTTTCGTGTAGCCGGACTTCACCACAACTTGGGTCAAAGAGGTGGTGCTGTTGGTGTACACGGGGATTCCTTCATCCACCTCCAAGTGGATGAAGAAGGCCGGTTTCAGGGAGACTTTTGCTTCAGGGATGCTCATTATGAGATTGGGTGAGATAAAATGGCAAGTGAGATTTCAGATCTTGAGACAAGATGATACTATCGAATGAGCTCTTAGGAGTGAGAATAGAGGGAATATTCGATTCAAATGGCGACCAGCTAGAGGATTGAATGGTGATCAGATAAGCGCCCAATACGTGGCTTGATTGTTGATATGCTGAAGTGAAAGCTGAAGTGAAGGTGAAGAACTCCAAATAGCAGATCTGTCAGCTTTATAGTTCAGGTATCACGACAATCACGCCAATTCCAACAAGTAAAACCTCTTGATATCAATTGAGTTTTTACTGTTTGCCTCCCCAGTCCCTACAAAAACATCTGTGCTCTGAAGTCTGAGGGAAAAACGTTCCGAGGTAAACATGGCAAGTACACCTATATATACACCTGACGGCAATGATTATTAATGAATCTTGTGACTAATGCATTGACAGACTTGCGGCCCGAGCAGCCCTTGAAAGACCCTTCCTCTAGCTTTCTATTACTCAGTCCGGCAAATAAGGAAAGCCGCAACTGGTGATTTCAGGCCCTGGCCGTGCCTTGTTGTGGGGAGGTGCATGAAAAAGCGAATGAGATGAATGATTGGATGGAAGGATGGAGCTACGGATGGGAAGGAGATATGTTGATATTGTGAGCTGTTGATAAGGTATAGAAATCGCACAGATGTACATATGGGATGTCTCAGTAAGGTGGGTTAAGTCGTTGTACAAGTCGATGTCTGACGGGCGAGGGAAACCCAAGATGTGGGGAAAGGGTTGAGAAGAAGTTGCGATGGGGATAAGGGTTGAGTTGTCGAGATGGCGAGATTGTAGGGTTAAGTGAAGGAAGACAGGTGAATTGAGAGTGGTGATACCGGGGGTTTTGAGGCAGAGAGAGGAAGCGAAGACTGTGAGGAAACGTAGTAGTGAGAAGTTGTAAGAGGGGGGAGGTGTAAGAGCTGTAAAAAGAGTCGAGGGAAAGAAGAGACAAGATAGTAGTTGGAAGGAGGTGATGGACAAAGTGGAGATGGAAACGGTATAGTTGAAGTGACTATCAACTGAGTCTGTTTTCGAAAAGACATGGTCAGTGCTGTATGACTGGGAGGAGAATATCGATAAACGAGACGGGAGGAAAGTGCTGCACGATCATTGTTGTTGATTAACAGTTAGTGTTTACATTTTGATAGGTATTTAGAGACTCTGGGAAGTGATTGAGCTGCAAGACTAGAAGGGAGATAGATATTCGTAGAGGGAAAGTTGACTGGGAGATGAGCAAGAGCAAGTTCAAAAGATGGTGAAGATGTTAGCCAACTGGTGTTATCATCTGTAGACCCATCTGTAAAACAAAAGATACAGCACAGGAAGGTTGATAGCAGATCACCAGATTGCTAAATGTTGCTACATTGGATGGACCGGAACAAGAAGATAGATATCAACAGAAGAAGACCCAACAGCTGGAGACTGGCATTCACATATAATGGCTGAGCAGCCTTATACTTCTCATCAACAGAGACAGAGAAGACCTGTCTGAGTATGCGATAGTGTCTTAGAAAGGATGGGGCATTGCGGTGCTGCATTGATAGCAGGATTGCTAGCTACATGGTAAAGCTTGGTAAAAGGGTCTATAATGAGAAAGTACCAGCATATAGTGAGCCGGTTCGAACTCGTACGCTCAGACGTAGCGACAAATGAATGAAAGGTGACAGAAGTTGCACTCATTTATACTATATACATGATGATCAACCTGGATTGATCGCCTTTTAATGGTAATGACATTTGAGCCAACCAATAGCTCTAAATTGACCTTTTTGGGTTTTTCCAAACACTCGCCCGTCGGGCGACACCAGAAGAAGATTCGACAAAACACATCAATGCAATGAGAACGCTTCTACATCTCATTCATTTCACCCTTTTGCTCTTCAGAGCAATGGTCTCATCGTCAACATAAATTCCCTGTAGTTACTGTTAGTCTCAGAGTGCCGTGTACAAATACGCCTTCACATCAGTAGCCAAAACTGAATCACTCACCTTCCCTTTGTAGGGCTCTGGGGGTCTTGTGCTCCTGATTCTGGCAGCAAAAAGCTTGAGCTGCTGTTTATCGATCCCCTCAATCACCAGCTTGTTGGGAGCCGGAGAAGAGACCTTCAACCCGGACGGAATCGGCTCATACTTCAAATCACAGTACCCAACCTTCAGAACAACATTTGGAACACCATCCCTGTCCTCAATGGAGCATCTGTAACCTGTACCCACCAGTTTCACAATGCACAGATGCCCGTTGGTCACCCCCATCAGGTTGTTGTGTGTGATTGTCCGCACAGTGCCCCACATGGCTTTCTGAAGCTTGTCCTTACTATTCTGCACTTTGACAGCATATTTGCGCTCTCCGACCTCTTCGAAAGAAACGAAATCGGGGATCTCCATCAACAGAGATCCCAAGGGTCCCTTTACTTGGACAGCTTGCGACAACACCAACTCGCGTCTGCCCTTCCGTTTCACTTTCCGTTCGGGTAATGGGAAGACGGAGAGTTCAGTTCCTTCGGCCACTATTAGCGGTGTGGGTCCAATGTACACGCCAGCAGGCGTGGTGCTGGAAAACGACCTGGCTGGGCTTAGCATTGCCCTGTGGAAAGAATTGGCTGCCAGAGAGGCTTGGGCCCTTTGGCCTGCCTTCAAGAGCGATCTGAGCCCAGACATTGGAAAGATGTGCCTTCTAGGATACAGTATAGTACAGTCCAAAACACTATCTCCCCATGATAGGCCACTCGATGAATCGTACGAGAAGATAAGTCGATTCATACTTATCAAACGATTTCTTTCCGTATGTCTTTTCCATCATC
The DNA here is from genome assembly GCA_030561065.1 of Sporopachydermia cereana. Classification (NCBI taxonomy): domain Eukaryota; kingdom Fungi; phylum Ascomycota; class Sporopachydermiomycetes; order Sporopachydermiales; family Sporopachydermiaceae; genus Sporopachydermia; species Sporopachydermia cereana. Next base: position 4,639 of record JAKTWI010000616.1, on the reverse strand, counting down.
AGTTTGAATTCTCAGTTAATACGGTTTGTGTGGCTCACTCAATCGGTTTGTGTTGTTACCCGGTGCAACGCAACAATGTCTGCGATGAGACCTGAGATCTAATTTACGATGAGATAATCATGATTATACCCTGCCGGACTGCTGGTCTCATCAGAGAGGACATTTGGGAAGAAAGAGAGATTGAGATATACAAGACATGCCATAGAATATGCTATACTAGACTAAATTAACATTCATCTAGCTGCAAAAGCAATTAGTTATTTCACAAAATGTCTTCAAGTTACTTCTCGAACTATCAAAGTACGATTGTTCATGTCTTGGAGCCATATAACAAGCCATATGACAAGCCATATGACAAGCTACCGCAGCCCGCATACTATTGCATAAACTTGCAGCTTTATGTCCCATTACAGAGGCCGTTTGGCCCCACTGGGCTTCTTTCACATGATTATCTGCGGTACCTGAGGTTGCAACGAGACTTTATGTTCCTTTCTTAAAATTTTTGAGATTGTAAAGAATGCGACGTGGGAAAATGATAATGTGTGATGAGTGTGATTTTATGGGAGTAGAGGCAAACACTGGGTTATAAGAAAAACAGGCAAGGAGGGCTTCTGAAATTTGCAAGGTGGAACTATAATAGGAGAAGCTCTCGTAGTAAGCCATTGTGAGAAACTGTTGTTGAACTTATCTGTCGGGCGAGATGGTGCGAAAACTGAAACATCATGAGAAGAAACTTCTCAAGAAGGTGGATTTCCTTGAGGTATGTGAAGAGTTTCATCAGTGTAAGAGTCTCTAATGTTACTGGTCGGAATATGAAGTTTCTGGCTGGATGAGCCGATGCGCTATAAAGATATGTGGAAACATCAACTAACAGAGAGGAATTCAACCCTCATAGTGGAAACAAGATCAAGGCCACCGAGACACCCAGGTGATGCGAATGTATCATGTGCAAAACAGAGAGGACTATCACAAATACAACAAATTATGCGGCAAAGTGCGCCATTTAGCATACAAACTATCCCAGCTAGATCCCGCTGATCCCGTCAGGACGAAACACGAAGAGATGCTGCTGGACAAACTATACAAGATGGGCATTCTGTCAACGAAATCCAAAGTGTCAGATCTGGAGAATAAAGTGACTGTTTCGGCTTTTTGCCGACGGCGTATTGGTGTGGTGATGTGCCGGATAAAGATGGCGGAGACTATCACTGATGCTGTCAAATTTGTGGAGCAGGGCCATGTGCGGATTGGTCCTCAGGTGATCACCGATCCGGCTTTTTTGGTAACGAGAAGTATGGAGGATTACCTCACTTGGGTTGACTCGTCCAAGATCAAGCGGAACGTGCTTAAGTACAGGAATGCGGTATGTTACGGCTATGGGAGGCTTTGGGCGGTTTTATTGATTGTGAGATTTGATGGTGTCATTTACTAACAATAATCATACAGATTGATGACTTTGATCTCATGTGATCAGAATAGCACTGTTCTCTGGACAACAAGGTTGTCGCATATACACAGATGAAGTGGACTGAATATACGAGGTGATACTGTATCATCACAATAATGACTCTGATAAATAAATTCATGCATTTTGGTTTCAACGACAAGCGTCTTGGCCTTCTATAAGGGTATTCGAGGGGCGCGGCGAATCCGCAGCTAAATATACTTCTGGTATGAGGCTTCTCTAACCTCGTAGTGCTCGGAAGTTTCATTATCGCCATTGGTTTTCGCGTATGTCTGAAAGCTGGGAACAGGAGGGGCATCCTCTTCATCCTCACCTGACCTGTCTGGTCGTCTCATGCTGTTGCCATTGAAGTACAGTTTGTACACAGAGTTCATTCGATCGATGGCCGAATCAGTGCCTTCGGGTGCCTCTTGCTGAGACTGCCGCCTGCTATTGAGCTTCAATGCCACAGGTGTGAACTGGTCCGGTGTGGGTTCTGGCTGTATTTCATCCAAGGATGTATCTTCAGTATCGTGAGGATAATGCACTGGATTTTGGTTTGCTTCCTGGCCCTTCGTGAAGTGAAAACTCGATCCGGACGAGTCTGAACTGTAAGGGGAATGTTGGGGGTATGATTTGTTCAGCTCAACACTCGAGGGGTTGAGTCTGTTTTGTCGAGCCGAGTTTTTGGAAAACCGGTCATTGGCGTTCAGACTTGTGGCAGTAGAGTTAGGGTGACTGTAGACTTGTGAATGTTTCCGTGGGTGGTACAGGGAATATGCAGTTTCACAAGGTGAAGAAGGCGCAACCGACCTTGAAAATGAATCGAGGGAAGTTCGCGAGCTCAGATGGGTAGGAATCATGTATGGAGCCTCGTAGTATGAATGCAGGTTGCCACCATAACCTGCCTTTTCGTTGCTCTGGCCGTTGACGTAGGCTGGAATTTCAAACGGATAGTCGGGAAGCTGGGTTTCCTCATTGTCGAACTCCAAGTCTTCCTTTTCGGTCTTCTTATCCCGTAGAAAGTATTTGATGTACAGTATTAGGGCGACAATAGCAATAACACCACACGGTATGCCGATACTGAGCCCGATCGCCATGCCGGTCGTGTTGGTGGGCTTTTCACACCTGCTCTTGTCCTTGAACTGGCATTCGTCCCGTATCACCAACGAGACCATTTTGAGTGCTAGTTTTTTCATTGCTGCTGATTTGGAGGTCTGAGGAGTTCGAGTGGAGTTGGCGGCTAGGGGGTTTCGTACTGTGAGAATCACCAGTTTCGTGCACATTATCCTTTCGCAGACCACGGAGTCGTTTCGTATGAATTGCGTTTTGATTACCCTGCGCCCGTGACACGGTTTTTCGAATTCGAGAGTAGACACCACTCTTTTCCCCAATTTCTTTTATCTCAACGCGGCCAGATATTGCATTCAGTCCTGATAGTAGGGTTCCACTACTTCCGGCAGTTCGTCTGGCAGCAGAAGAGGAAGAACAAAACGACAGGATTTCTCCGCTTTTACCTGGCGACCTAATCTCACAATTCTTGTTACACGGGAAGTTTCTTGAAGGCCAGGGCTCAATGGTTCTCAACAGCCACTCACTGCAGAATGCATCCTTCTCCAGGATTCCGAGCAGATAACAGAACCCTCCCAGCTTCCCTTACGGCTTGAGTGCGGGGATAGAAGGCCATAAGCCATGTGATAATGTGAAGGGAAGAACTGTCACATTCCACAGGCCAAGAAAGGCTTGTGAGGTTGCTGCGATTCTGTTTGTTTCCTGAAGCTTCGTCCTTCAGCATAGATTTCCTCGATGTTTCAGACCCTTTTTCTTGAATGAAGGATTTGGCGAGTCTCGGACTAATTGGGAAACTGATTGCAGTATAGAGTTGAAGCTTTAGAGGGTCTGATGCTGTTTTCGGTAGTCAGTCTAGACCGGCTGGTGAGGCCCAATGGTAGGAATCTGGTTACTGAGTTTCCAATGATCTATATTTGAGAGTAGTTAAGAACACTATAAAATATCTGAGTGGCAGTAGCTGCGTTGGCTCTCAACTTTACCTTCAAGAAAAACCACTTTCATATCAAGTTGTATGTACCCACGCTCCACTAACCATAGTGATCCTGCAAGACCGCACATACCCGGAGGTCTTGTAGATCTCCTAGATTTAAAGTTCAGAAGCTGAACTCAAACATCTGTACCTATTTATGCAGTCTTATGCAATATCCTGTATACAAATGCAGAGTAAACTGTAAAACATAAAGGCTGACAGTATTAGATTATGTCATATACATTATCTTTGTCTACGAAGAGACGTGATGTTGAGAAGATCAAACGCGAACTTCAGACGCGTAGTTCTCGCAAACAGTGTACTACAAAAGCGCAATCTTGTGATAGTTGACAATGCATAGAATAGAGTGCATAATAGAGAAACGGAGGCTTGAATTCAGTCAATTGCCACAAAATCCAACGCCGACTTTGCGATGGAGTCTTGCCATACTCACCTAGAGGACGGGAGGAAGGTCGTGCTCCCCGAATATTTCGAGAGTGGCCCTGATGCAGTGGCTTGGCTGATGGCCAAGGGAAAGGAGGAGGGTCATAATTGGAATATCAAGAACTCAAACCCTCAAACAGGGTATAGGGGTTACGAGTGCCACAGGGCCGGTAGAAGTAAGGCCAAAGGGGAGGCACATCGGACAGTATCCTTCCATTGCGGATGCCCCGCAAAAGCATATATACAGAGAATAAAGAGTATTAAGGACAAGAATCGCGGCTTTTACAGAGTATCATTGAAAAATGCCCACAACCACGGCCCCTTGGTTCCCGAGCTGCTCACACGGCTCAAAGACTTGCCCGAGAGTACCATACAGTTCATTGAGTCTACGGACGCCTTGGTCGGTCCCACAAAAGCTGTGCCTCTCATTGAAGCTAAACACCCTGATCTCCATCTGAAACCCCGACACGTCTCTGATGTGAAGCACAAGGGTAAGAAAAGACGGCGGGACGGTCTTAGTTCCCTCAATCAGATGTTGAAGAACTCAGCGGGAAGAGCCGCCATCAGGGTCCTGGAGCTCGATGGTGAGCTGAAATCGCTTTTCCTATCATTTAAGGCATCTGTCCAGTTTCTGAAGATGTTCAGCTCCATTCTTTATATAGATGCTACCTATTCTGTGGTGGATTGGCCCACACCGGTTCTAAATTTTG
>JAKTWI010000615.1:0-13101 GCA_030561065.1 Sporopachydermia cereana | reverse complement strand
CTCACGTCTCCCTTCGCTTCCAGTCTTCCGCCCTCCCCCTCCCAGCGTGGCAAAGCCAACAAACAGAAAGGCGAAAGAGAAACAGAGAGGCCAATCTGCTGCTGGAAAGGTCAACAGAAGGGACGTTTTTGATAGTTCCCTGCTCATTTCTGCGCACCAGAAACTCACCCAAAAGTGCAATTGGTCGTTCACAAATCACTTGCCACTGGTCTCATCTCTCAACCCGTCAAACTTCACAAGAAACACAACTGACTCTCCATACGGTTATTCGGGTGACCAGCGCTTAGGGAATCAGCAATTGAAAACATCAGAAGAATTTCGTGAGTTTCTGCTGGTTTATCAGCACATTCCCGCAGTCAAATATCACACTGCATTACCCGGCACCCCTTGCCTTCTCAGTCCGAAACTGATTGTCCCCCACATTTCGGCCTACTCAACTCCCCAAAGGCTTAACGTCTCATTTGCCTCATCCGCCTCATCCCTCATTCCCAGTCTCTCCGGCCTCTCCCCACTCAATCAATCCAACACTCTCCCAAAAAGCCTCTCCGCTTTTCCCTTCCCACCCCCACCTCCCATCTGAAAAATGTCTGGCGCCTCCGGTTACGACCGTCAAATCACCATCTTCTCCCCCGAGGGGAGACTCTACCAAGTAGAGTATGCCTTCAAAGCCATCAACTCAACAAACATGACGTCGCTGGCCATCACGGGCAAAGACTGTGCGGTGGTGATATCGCAGAAAAAAGTGCCCGACAAGCTGCTGGACCCGGCCACCGTCAGCTACATCTTCCAGATCTCCCCCACCATTGGCTGTGTGTGTACGGGCCAGATTGCCGATGCGCGGGCGCTGGTCACGCGCGCCAGCAGCGAGGCGGTCGACTTCCGCTACGAAAACGGCTATGAAATGCCCTGCGACGTGCTGGCAAAACGGCTGGCCAACATCAACCAGTCCTACACCCAGCGGGCCCATCTGCGGCCCCTGGGGGTGGTGATGACGCTGGTGAGCATTGACGACGAGAAGGGCCCGCTGTGCTATAAATGCGACCCCGCGGGGTATTTTGTCGGCTACAAGGCCACGGCGGCGGGGCCGAAGCAGCAGGAGGTGATGAACGCGCTGGAAAAGAAGCTCAAGAAGAAGGACTATGCGCCCGGGTCGTGGCAGGAGGTTGTGGAGTTTGGCATTGTGACTCTCGGCGATGTGCTGAGCACCGATTTCCGCAAAAACGACCTCGAGATTGGCATTGCCGTGCCGGACAAGTCGGGAGTTGGAACTTTCCGGAAGCTGACGCCGGAGGAGATTGACGAGCGGTTGGTCACTATTGCCGAGCAGGATTGAGGTACGAGCATTAGCTCCAGAGGCTGTTAATGAGGTAGATTGAAGTAGTAGAATATGAGATTTACAAGTAGTGTGAGTGTGAGTGAGGATGGTAGTCGGGTTACACTTGTAGAGAGAGAGAAGGTTATAGACACAAGGTTTTTGTATTGAGTAGGCAAATAGGTCTGCTATACAGGGGAAAACGGGTATGAGAAGAAGTGTAGTTTTTTGGATATGCGGACATGGAAGCAGAAGAAGATGGAAGAAATGATCGGTGATGAGGTGGGATTAGGCGTGATGAGTTGAGAGGTGATGAGACGAATTTGAAAGCAGGTGAGAGATTGAGAGTGATCTGAAAGAATCGTAGATACTGTGAAAGTGGGAGTTTTGAGGGAGCTCAACGGGTGGCTGAAATCACAGGTCGCAACTTTGTTGAAGCCCGGGGACTCTCCCTATTGTCTGTCTCATTAGTTGCTCTCGATTCCAAGACCCCCTGGCTTGCATTTCATACCCTTCTCCATTCTCACCGATATCTCAATCACCTCATCCACATTTCACCTCCAGCCTTTTCTACAAAAAAACCACCTCAGCCTTTTTGCCCATTCCCTCCGTCTCATCTCCCATCACTCCTTCCGCCCCTCAGACTCTCTCCCTCCTTTCATCCTTCAACACTTTCCTTTTTCTTCTTCTCTCCTTTCTAATTCTTTCCTCTATTTCTCCCTCTACTCCCCTCCCCTCTCCTTCCCCTCCTCCTCCACCTACCGCTCAAAACACATAGGGAATAAACAGGTAAGGACACTCCTTTGTGTAGCGATCCCAGTCCGCGCCATACTTCTTCTTGCAGTTGTTGATGTCCCTATTCGCCCGGTGGATCAGCACAACGAAAAAGAACACCGGGAAGAACCACGGGAACGGAGAGTCAAATCCACACATCAACCCCCAGGAAACAGCCTGGCAGTAGTCAGCAGTGTAGTGGATCTTCCGTGCGTACTTATACCATCCGTCCGTCAGCAGAGCTCTGCCATTAGCACACTTGATGTACGAAGGGTTCTCCAGCTTCTGGTACTTGAAATGCGGGAAAGTCCACCGGGTAGACGTATCGCCAGCCATGTCCTTCCGGAAGTTGTTCTTCTGTCCATTGCACGTGTCAAACACATAGTAAGCCGCCAGCAGCAACACAAAACACGCCACATTGTACCCCGTGCTCCACGCATACTCGGACGGATCGTGGAAATGCAGGTAGAGAGTGCTGTGGCAGTATGTGTAAGGCACTCCCGCAATGTTCCAGAAAATAAGCATGAAACCAAACTTCTCGTACGCCATATCCCACGTCGGTACAATCAGCTCTTCGCCTTTGGAGCACGCGTTGGCATACAGATAGTGCGCCAGGAGCATAAACGCCATCTGCGGCGACACATAGCCGTACGTCTCCCACTGTTTCAGTGTGGCCGCCAGCGTAAGGAAAAACAGCGTATACCAGGGCAACCGCACCTCAAAAAACATCTTCAGGTCCAAAATGCCTATGCGCGGGTTCAGCGGCGCGCCAAGGAAAATGTCGTATATCACATTGCCCGACATGTCGTGCTGCTCGCCAGTAATAAAACTCACAAGATACACTCCCAGAGCAAAGACAAAGCCTGTGATTATAGCACAGGTCATAATCTGGCCAAACAGCTCCAGGATCGTCGGCAGGTAGAAAACGCCGGTGAAATGCAGCGACAGCGCCAGCGTAATGGACGTGTAGAAACTCCACATGGCATTGCAGAAGTACGGCAGCTGCTGGTTGTTTCTGTGCTTCAGCGGCTGGCCTTTGGTCCACACTCCCGGTAGTGTATAGTAGAAGGCCACCTGAGTGAAGGCGAAAGTGAGGAAGATGCGCCACGCGCGGCATGTCGGCACGCCGTGCTGCAAAAAGTACGTGCGGAACAGATCCTCCACGACAAAATCGCGGAACGACTGGCCCGGCGCCGGGAGCGGGAACTGGCCGTTGTAGAACTCGGCGCCGATCCACATGTACCACATCAGCAGCGGGAAGCCGATCATCATGCCGAGCGCGCCGGCGGGCCCGCCAAACTCGTACTCGTACTTGGCGTTGTTTTTTCCGCCTTTGGCCTCGGCCTTCGCCACAGATTCAGATCCCATGGCTTGGTGATTTGGAGTGATAAAGCTGAAAACTGCTGAAAAATGCCGAAATAAGCTGCTGGGTATGCTTGGAGAGTGGTTTAGAGACGCCAGCAAACGGAACTGGCCGAGCAAACAGAAGAAGAAAGGCAACAAACGGGAAAGACGCGATATTTCAGTGATTTTTCCCCGCACCGAAGCGCAGATCAAACGGGCTTGGGAAGGGAACGAAAAGCCCGACATGTACGAGCGGATCTTATACGCGGTACGACGGGCATGCAGCCTGACGCGACTAAATGCGGCAAGACGCAAGCTGCAGTAGGTGCCTATTTCGAATGTATGCGTCAACTGTGCATAAAGATGCGTCGGGTGTTGGGGTGTTGCGTTCTGCAAGTATGCATGTTTATGCATCGACGTGCGGCAACGTGCATTTGTATGCATGGACGACAGGTCCGTACACCAAACTCGGTACAGCCATCGTGAGATGTCGCCAGGCCAAGAGAAGTAAACAGAGGAGGAGACATTGCGATGATTCGATTGGATGGAAATATGGAATTTGTTTGTTTATTTGGGTACAGCCTGAACAGGAGACGGTGGGGAGGAAACAGGGAGGTTTGGATGGGAATTCCGAGGGATTTGAGGGGATTTGAGGGACGGAAATGGCAGAGGGAGATGGACGGTTCGGAGGGAAATTTGAGGATAGGCAGCTCAGGAGCTCAGACGCTCGGGCAGAAAGGTTTTGACGGGATTTTGAGAGTGGAATTTGGAGGGATCTGCTGTTTTGGATGTCGATAACATAGGGCAAGTGGGTCGACTGTAGAGATTAGGCGTTTCAGAAAGCTCGGGAATTGCTGCTTTAGAGAGTGGACATAGTGAATAAAGTACTTGGAGAGAACCGAAAAACTAATGATGGTCGATTGGTGCTTTGAATGTGAGTCAATGAGGTTAGAGCTTGTAGAGAATAGCAAGAAGGTAGAGCAAACTCAAGATATGAAGCTGTCTAGTTGGTAATAGAGCGTCTAGTAATCGCTCCACTGTGGCCTGAGGTTGTAGGTGTCTCGATTGATTTTAAGGACCTCCCATGAATTATTGCACTAGAGCCCAATCTATCAAATTAGCCCGTCCTCTCTACACCCCTTCTACAATCGCAGCAGCACATATGGTATAAAGGTATAGTATTATGAATTACTTATTATCAGAGACTGATAGTTTTGAATCTGAATCGGTGGTATTCTTCGACGAGTGATTAGAAAAACAAAACGACTGAGCGTCTCGCTTGAGTTGAATTCATAACTTAGAACAAAACCCAGTCAATCTAATAGAATAAGCAATGACTCTTTACAAATTCAAACTCCATACGAGATGCTCTCTATTACTCAGCTGCGCAAGCAGGGCAAACCAAAGGTTTAACCCTCCTTCTCGTGCTGAGTAGAAACTCTCTGCATAGACATGAGGAAGTCTTCCCAGTTTCTTCTCTCGGGCTGCTTCTTCATAGGTCTGCCATGCATAAAGTTGTCAAAGGCCTCAGAGTCGTACATCATGTAGAACAGACCGCCCATGACACAGAAGATACCAAAGGAGAAGATCCAGACTCTGACAACAGCGACAATAGAAGTGTCGCCAGGGCAGAACCAACCCCAGATACAAAAGCAAGTGGCAATGATATCCACAATGAACACGGCACCAGCCAACTGCCAAGAGGGCATAGAAGACCAGAAGGGACCGTTGCATCGGGTAATGAAAATCAGCCAGTTCTCAGTCAGAGAAATCTGCAAAAACATAACACCATCAGTGGTACCAAAGTTCTGAATGATACCAGAGTTGTGGCCGCCACGAGTAAACATGGTGGTCAGGGCAATCCAAGAGCCGACAGCCAAGATAATTCCCAACACAATGGACATACCCCACAGAGTAGGCAAGTTCCAAGAAACAGGCTTCATAGAGTAGGGAGCATTGTCGTAGGCAATGGCCAAAGTGGCAACGTCAGCAAAGATAGCAATGAAGACAACCAAGTTGATATCCAAAGAGTTATCCAAAATGGCAATCCACAGACCCAAAAAGATCTCCAAGTGCAGAGACAGAGCAATGCGGTACACAACATACGAGTACATTCTGTGGAAAATCTGGCGAGAAGTCTTCAGAGCATCAATAATGGCAGACAAACCAGGAGCAAGGAAAACAATGTCAGCAGCAGAACGGGCAGCATCAGAAGCACCCTCAACAGCAATACCAGTATCAGCCTTCTTGAGCGAAGGAGCATCATTGACACCATCACCAGTCATGGCAACCAGGTATCCTCTCTGCTGCAGAATCTCAACCACATTGTACTTGTGCTGGGGGAAAACCTCGGCAAAACCATCGGCAGCCTCAACAAAGTCATACACTTCAGATCCAGGCATGTCACCACCACCAGAAAGACCAAGTCGCTCGGCATTGTAAATGTTCGTTCCCAATCCCAGCTGTCTGGCAGTCTCCTTAGCAATGCCAACGGCATCACCAGTCAGCATCTTGACCCGCAGACCCAGTCTCTTGGCCTCATTGACAGTCTGAGCAGTATCGTGACGAGGGGGGTCCATGCAGGGCATAATTCCCAGAATCTCCCAGTGGCCTTCGCCTCTCTTGCGGGCAACACCCAGAGATCGGAAACCTCTGGAAGCAAACTCGGCAACAGTGTCTCTGTAGGCCTCCAACACCTCCTCGGGGATAGGGTGGTCCTCCTCGACAGTCTTCAGGACAAACAAAGGGGCACCCTTCACACAGATAATACGCTCGCCCTCGGGGGACTCGACAACAGCAACAACCTTCTTGGAAACAGGGTCAAAGGGATGGAACTCAAGCACCTTGTACTTAGTCAAGGCAGCCTTGGCCCGCGGGTAGTTGGCCAGCGACTTCAAAAACGCCTTGTCAATAGCATCGAGACCCTTCTTCTTTCTTGAAGCAGCCAAGCAAGCAGTCAGCATCAGGTCATCCGGCTCAACACCCTCCACAGTGTAGGGCTCATGCAGAGACAGCTTGTTCTTGGTCAGAGTACCAGTCTTGTCCGAGCACAGAATCTCGACACCAGCCAGAGACTCAATGGCAGACAGCTTCTGAACAATGGCCTGTTTCTTGGCCAGGTAGGCAGCTCCGACAGCCATAGTAGTGGTGACAACAGCAGGCAGACCAACGGGAACTCCGACAATGGTGATAGCCAGAGTGTGGCGCAGAATCTCCACAATAGGACGAGAGCGGTAAAAGCAGGCAACCCAGACAACCAGCAGAGTGGCAATCACCAAAATCAGCAAAAGCGTACCAATGCCATTCAGCACCTCAGTGAAATGACCAGTGCCGCTGGAAGCCTTGTTCACCAAAGCAGCAGCCCGACCCACATATGTGCCGTCACCAGTGGCAGTGACAATCATGAAAGCCTCACCTCTCTTCACAGTGGAGGAAGAGAAAGTGGGGTCGCCACAGTGCTTGTCCACAGCCAGCGACTCACCGGTAATGGCAGACTGGTCCACCTGCAGAAAGCAGTCCTCAGTCACCAAACGGCCATCGGCAGGAATAACAGTACCCTCCTCCAGCTGCAAAATGTCACCAGGGACAACCTCAACAGCGGGGATCTCCACAATCTGCCCATTCCGCAGCACAATGGCCTGGTGGGCCAAAGTCTTCTTCAGCTCCTCCACAATAGACCCAGCCTGGAACTCCTGAATAAACCCGACAGCCGCATTCAGAAACAGCAGACCGAGAATGACACCAAAGTCCACCCAGTCCTCCAAACCCGCAGCCAGCACGGCAGCAGCCTCCATGACAAACTGAATCGGACCCACGAAAAACATGCAAAACTTGAAAAACAGATTCTCCTGCTCCTCGCTCATCTGGTTGAGCCCAAACTTCTTGCGGCGCTGCGCCACCTCGGCATCGGTAAGACCGACCCGCGGGTCCGTCTGCAGCAGCTCCTCGGGCACGGGCTTGGCCGACATGCCCTCGTGGACCGAGTCGTCGTCGTCGTCATCGTCGTCGTGGTTGGACTGCAGCTCCTCAATAAGGGCGTCAATGTCCTCGTCCTCGTCCTCGTCGACGGGGGCAGGCACCTTTTCGTGCTTGGGTTCAGTAGGGGCAGACATGGCAGCCAGGGTTCTTTGGGTGTTTGTACCTGCACACAGAAGATGTCGAGGTGGTAAACAAACACTGGACGCTGGGCTGGGGGTTGAGGGGTGAGTGGGGAGAAGGAAGAAAAGTGCTGGAGGGAAAAGGAGCAACATTTTATTTAGTTGGTAAACAGAGGGCCGGGGGCAGCTGGCGGGTGTGGGTGTACGGAGGATGGCAGCAAGCGTGGGTTTGGGTTTAGCGTATGCGAACCTTAACCTTGGGAGAATGTTGCGTATACGTCTAGAGAGAAGGAGCGGTTCAGCTGTCCGGAGCACGGACAGGGGGGGAGGGGGGAGATTGGAAGTGGTGAGGGATAATGGGGGATGAGGGGAGGGAGATGTGAGGATGATGGAGCGGAATATTGGAATTAGGAGAAATTTGGGGCAGTTGAGGCTTCCATCTTACGTGTAGCATTGAGCCGGTCGGCATGGAAAGCCGAGAGATCACTCGGAGGAGGCAGAGAAGATATCTCGCGACTGTCCCCAAGAACGGGTAAGATATCTCGCGACCGCCCCCCAAAACCGGGTAATAGCTTCAAACTACCCGCAGACTCTCGCGACCTTCCTCCCCTTCGGCACTTCGGCCCGACAGCTGCTACTCCCAAACTGGCTCAAGCGGCAATCGCAGCATCCCGCCCTGCACCCTCTGCCATTCCGCTTTCCCACTCCTCATTTCTCTCCCTCAAATCTCCCTCCATCTCAGCTGCTGATTACATAGTGAGAAACTACAGATGCCGATGCCGACGCTGTCTCCGGCCCCTCCGTACAGGCCGTGGGTTGCCCTGCCCGGGCTGGCACCCAGTTTAAGCTTCGGAATATAGTGAAAACTCTATTAGCCTACGTACACGCCCGGCCGCCAGGCAGACGCAGCCGGAGATGGTCAAATAGCCAGCAGGCAGCCATTGAAATGGGAGGTTGAAATGTATGGAAATAGCAGTAGAAGTGAGATGGAAGCAAGCCAAATGCCCCCGGCCGTCTGCAGCAGACACAGCAGCTTTTTGGCTGCATGTAGCGGCTTCTCGGCAGATCCGTTTTGTGGTTCGGCCGGCGGTCGGCCCGTCTGTTTGTTTACCTGGCTGAATGACGGGCCGCTCCTGGAACGGCTGGCTCAGAACGGCGGGGGCAGCTTCTGGTGGATTCCTCTGTTTACAGCAGGAATTGCGAACTAAGCGGCCTGAAAAGACGGAGGATTGTCCCAGGAGGAGCGGCTTAAGGCTCAGAAGGAAATGAGGAAACTGCAGATAGAACCCCCACTTCCACTTCCACCTCTCATCCCAAGCTGTGGAGCCGTGGGCCTCAAGTGCCCTGCCGCTCGGGATTCGGTTTCCGGCTCGGGAAAGGCGGGCGGCGGGGAGACCGGGCGATTATCTATGCCTCTGCGTTTTCCTTTGCATCATATCAGGCTCAACTGGTGTGAGGAATGTGTATTTCTATTCCTCTTTGATGTGAAGACAAGATGGAAATGAAAAGAGACTCTCAATTCCATGCTGCTGGGCCAGCTTGCGTACAGGGTGGCCGAGAGAGTTGAGGAGTTTGAGTGTACGGAGTGAGGATTGCAGGGCTGAGGGCCGTTGGGAGGGTGTGCGAAGACGGCTGTTGGAGGTGGAGGATTTGTGCCGGCGGGTTGGGGTTTCTGAGGTGTAATTTGGGGTATTGAGGGTGTAGTAATAGGGGATTATTTGGTAGAAAGTGCGTGTATGAAGGAGGGGTTTATGGGGGAGTTTTTGCTGCCGGAAGGTAGCAGTGGCTTCCGTAGATGCACTATACGTCAATTAAGGTTGGGGTACTGAGAAGGTGAAAAAGCTTGTACTGTTTCGTATATGTGCTGATGAGGACAGCGTGCGTCGGGTGTGCATGCTGGTGCATGAGGATGCATGGCGGTGCATGAGTATGCAGATGGGCTACGGTGGACTACCGCGTTGCAAAGGTACTGATGAGTATTGACGGCCCTAAGCAAGATATTTAATCTATGTAGCTTAAAATGTAGAGAAATTTCTGAGCAGAGACTCCCCCAATCACCCCAGTATTCGACCTTTTGCCGTCTCGGAACAGCTGCTGCTTTCAGTCTGCTCATGCATGTCCCTGCACGTCCCTCAATAAACTTCGGCAACGGTTCTCCCACTGCAGCAGCCACCGCTAAGCTGATGGGATAGACATCGAAATGGCATCAACAAAACAAACATTGTGTCTCAGTACCGAGCCATTCCGGCACTAGCAGCTTCCGTACACACCGCTTCCAGATTAGCAGTTGGAGCACTCTAAACCCTAAACTAAGTTGGGCCCAGATCTCCGTACATGCTGATCTGACAAGATACCGAAACAACGATATTCTCGCAGCAGATATTGCAAGAAAGGCAGCTTTCGAGTGCTGGAGTGAAAGAGATAAACAGAATAGAGGTTCGTAAATTCCAGGTTTTGAGGAGGATAGTGCAGATGAGATATGCTGGTGTTTTGTGAGTGTTTTCTTTGTTTGCGGGAGAGGAATCGACATTAGGAAAAAGGTGCTGTCAGCTTATACTACAGAATCTCTGAAAGTAACCCTACTTGGAAGGAAACTGGAGGTTCCATAGAAAGGAGAAGTTCGTTCCACGTCAGGTGCTTCTACAACATATGATGCTGACAGTACTCTACTAGAAAACGCCTCTACTACTCAGAAATGTATATACAATACAATGTATTGTCGCCAGTTCATCCCTTATTCTTTCCCGAATTCTATTCACTTCCCATCTCTGCTCGTATCTCACACATATCTCCGATTTCCCAGCATATGCATTCGAGAGTCTCGAAATTCCCTCCTGTAAGCCTCCGGCGAGACAGAAACTCCAGCACTGTCCACAAGCCTGGTGGGCCTGAAACAGTGGAAAGAACCATTGTTGCACATCGTTGCACCATCGTCTGACTGCCAGGCCTAATAGTCTTGGGAATACTCTTGGACCAGCTGAAGATAACATGGCAACCATCAATAGATGGCTTTCTAATGTCTGGCAGGAGAAGCCGGCTGGAGGCCTTGCGTACACATGTGATTAGAGTTGGGCTAAACCAAGATGGACAGAGACGTTCGGCTCTTTTGGGAACAGACCAAGATTTACATGCAGTGCAGTTTCATGACATGCCGATGGTAGGTTTGGGCCTTGGAAGCCATCCAACGGTCTGTCTCTCGGCGGCCTATCCATGCCCAGGCAGCTAAATTGAGGAAATTTAGGCTGCAGACTCTGTGGATAGATGACCTAGTTATTGCATGTTTTGCGTTATTTTCCTACTCTCACACTCCTACATGACCAGCAAGATGTATGAAGAAGTCGGTGGAACAACAGCACTGAGTTTGAGGGAATTGTTGTCCAGCATGTACCGAAGCCACTTTGAGTTGGAGATGCAGCACCTCATGCAAGATTGTGTAATCGTGTACGGAGCATCTGCACCGCACAGACCGACTTCCGCTTTCGGATGGTTTTTGGTCTAATCGAGGCAAATAAGAGCAACATCTGACGAGTTGCCTGTAGTCTAATTGTATTCTAATCTGTTCACACTGTGCGTGAGCCATGCTCGGCCTTCAACGGCTTCTCGGACTATTCGGATCATTACCCGCGACGTTTTGAGGCAAGATATAGCCGAACCTGTCAACAGAGCGGATATCGAGCTTACCGTCTCATCTCGGAAGACGGACCGAATTTCCGGGCGGCGGATGGGCAACTGAGAGAGAAAAACGGCACAGAACATCCGAGAAAAATTAGTACCAAGGTGGAGATTGCAATGATGAAATATTGACCAAATCTACAATTTCCGTGATGACATTTCAATAGCTAAGCTCCAGTTTCCCCTCAAAGTGTACCTTGTGCCTGTATTTTCCCGACTATACATCGCCTAATAGCAGTTGCGTACACTGCTCTGAGATTACCATTTCAACTCAAAACCGCTGGGGCGGGTCTTCGGCATTACAGCCAAACAGAAGGTACAATTCGCTCCTATCTGTCATCAATCTTAACGCTGCTTCCCCGCTTCTCACATCTCTGCCAGCATGCTGTAGCCGGGTTTTCCTCTCCCATTCCCGTCAATATCTCCTTGCGCTGTTTACCATTGGCTGAGAGTAAAGTTAGAGTTTCAATTTTATCTCCGAGCCGTTGAAACTTTCTCTTTTAGGCAATGCTCTACGCTCGGTTCCTGATTGTCGGCACACCAGGGCTGGCTGTCGGGGACCGTTGAGCCTTGCGGTCCAATTGCTGTCAAGAGATAATGGAAGAACAATGCCAAGACAGTTCACTTACAATCCCCATGGAGTGGCTCCCATGAATAACTCAACGGTTTGGAGGCAGAATCTCTTTTTGGGTTCTAAAGGAGTATAATCGCGTGGTAGAACAGAGGCCGAGGAATGCGATTATCTATCAGTTGCTTGCTGGGGGATTGATAACGGGGAGCAGATTGGGATAGTCTGGTGGAGTTGCACGGAAGGGCAAAGCCTGGCGTGGCATACAGAGGGTTTCGCAAACTTGGCTCAATAGAGTAGGCTTGAAGCCGGTGGACACTGATGCTTCGGAGCCGTGGCATTACGGCTGAAGGAAAAAAACGAGATTACGCCATAGGACAGTGGCTTCACGTGAATCTGAGCATAGGGATGTCCAATGCCGAGTTACGTACCTTATAGAAGTCTTATTAGAATGAGAGGGCATTAGAGGAGTGTCGCCCGGGGAATGCAAGCACTCAAAAGCCAAACGGAGCCTTTCAATGAAAAGGGGTGTTGCCGTGCAAGGCACAGCTGCTATCTCCACAAGCCGGTAGGTTCCCGTGATTTCACACTTGTGGTCAAACGGTTTTTTCATAACCGGTAAACTGATTCGAATTTGCCAGCAGGCTGAAATTTTTCAGTCCCATGTCAGGGGTAACTACGTAATCGACATGTTCACATGTACATGCAAGAACATGCAGCTCATGCATCATCTCGCAGGGGGCAGTGGGAGCTCCATACGCCTCGGAATATTCTTCATTGAATCTCACTACAACCGACTAAATGGAGGAAGTTGCTACCCCACAAACAAGAAAGCTGGTCAAGGCTATTGTCCATGCACATTGCTTGCTAATACACGTGTCCTGTGGCTAGTAGAACATCACACTCAGGGTATGCTGAACTCCGAATGACCCTGGCTCAGATCAGCTACCTATTATGCGATGCCGGCATCTCGAGCATGTTTCCCAGCGTGATGGTCAAGCAAAAGAACCGTCGATAATCCTTTTCCATGAATCCCTCTCCTCGTACTCCTCTGAGGCTGCCTGCCCCTCACTTACTTCTCCACCCGAGCGATCCTTTTCCACCATCCCTGCACCTATATGCATCCATATGCAAGAGATGCATGTAACCTAAAAAATATGGCCCAATACGGTAATTCCAAATCGCCTTGGCTTCCTCGTGTCTTCCGCCTGTAACGTCTTCCCAGGATTCCCGAATAGTAACCTTAATCTTGTTGACCACTTCTACATGTCCGAACTTAAGGGTCCGTTCTGTTCCCGTGTATATTTGTATATTTGTATAAAAAATAAATTGCA
>JAKTWI010000613.1:0-13148 GCA_030561065.1 Sporopachydermia cereana | reverse complement strand
AGAAGGAAAATGAGATGGGATGGGGCGAGTTTTCGGCTCGATTGAGCATTGCATTCCCTTCGGTTGAAGAGATAAAATACGGAGTGAGGGTGATAGTAGACGCATACAAAAAGTTGCAATCAGAGAGCAGCCTATGAGTGGGTAAAGAGCGAGGGTGCTTTGGATTGAGTAGATATTACAAGACATGCATAATCTATACACGAATGCCGGGATCAATCTTACAATAGTATACAACTCTTCTAACCAAAGAGACACCATCTCTTATTGATGGTGTCTTACAAGACTTGTGTGTATTTGTTCATATGAAGTATGTATAGAGTAAAACTCAATTAGCAAATTTCCTTTTTTCTTGTTTTCAATTTCCCAACCCTGAGCTGCGATGAGCTCTCTCCCTAAAAACACTCATAAAGATGGCTCATCCGGGAACTATCCTGTTCCTTTTCCCCTCTTTATGGCTTCTTCGTTTTTTTTCTTTTTTCGTTTTCTTATTATTTCATCAAACAAGATGAAAGTATGGTTTCAGTTTGATACTGACAGAACTGAAAAGCAAAAGCACAAGGGATGTTTCAAAACGTCCCTCTCTTTTCATGGTTGACGGGTTGCAGCTGTACCCCCCAAAGACGTCATAAACACGCATCACCTCTTTTCCAAATATCTACCATCAGCAAACTGTGGCTATCCGTTTGTTGTTCCAGCCTCTGTATGGGGCTGGCTCAAAAGCGCATAGCTTGCAAGAGCAGTAGCCAGAATAATGATTGCCCGTTTCCTCCTGTGGATTGACTAATGTTTCCTCGCTGTTCGTGGAGACCAGTTGGTTCATTCCAGCCATGGTTGGTTGCGTAAGGTCCAGCAAAACTGGTTGTGGAGCAGTCTGCGGCCTGAATTGGGGATAGGCCCCAGTAGGCGGCGGCAGCACGGTGGATGGCGGCACGCCTCTGGAAAAAAAAGGTGTGAAAGGGACCGTTTGTCCTTCAGCGTAGTCATCGTACCATCCCCAGTTCTGGTACTGGACACTCGAAACCGAAGTCGCCGAACTCGGGCTGGAATAGTAGCTGGCGCTGTCTGAAACTCGGGACAGACTCTGCGCTGACGACAAAGATGTGGTACTCTTAGGTGTACTCAATAGCCTATGTCTGTTGGAAAGCCACTTCTCCCAGCAGTCATTCCACAGCGACCAGCCTTCAGAATCCACAGAATGAAGTGACCATTTGATGATGCTCAGCCAACTTTTCTCAAGAGCTGTGATCTCGGCAACCAGCAATCCTGTGGCCTGGGCCCACGACTTATTAATAAAAGTATTGTCATCGTTGAATTTGTTGGCCAGCAGCAGGGAAACCACCACCAGCCTGAAAATCAGATCTTCATCTGCTACTGGACTTGGGAGGTTATCCCTTTTCAGCGACCATCTAGTGGACAGGTACACCAGTGAGAGAATGATTGTAGCTTTCGGAAGACGAGTGGCAGTCAATATCCTGTTCAGCGACGCAGTGAATTCTGCAGAGGGTGCCGCCCCAGGGTTCAGAATACCGTATGTCATGGTTGAAATGAACACAGACATCTTCTCAATCTCATAGTCGAGTTGATGCGCAACACCCCCGGTAATTACTGGCTCGCTGTTTTTGTTTCTTCGTCCAGAGGAATGATGGATATCCATTCCATAAGCATCCTTATTGTACAGCGATGCATCTGGCACCAAAGACTGGTACGGGTTGGCATGGACCTGAGGAGGAACAAAACACACGCTGTTCATGTTGCCGGACGTTTCAGCTCCATTACTGCCAAAACCAAACATCGACTGTCCCTCATTGTGGTCAAATCCACGCGACTGATCATAAAAAGGCGGTTGTTCATTGACAATCATGGGGTTCGACATACCTCCAGAGTTGGAGAACCGGTTCATCCCATAGCCAAAGTTCTGGTAAACAGGATATGCTGGTGGTTGTACTGAAGGAGCGACTGCTACAGTTGAAGCAATGTTCGGATATGCCCCATAGTACATTCCGTCCGTCTGGTTACCAGCAAAGCGATCATTGCTGTAAAGACGACCAGCGTACTCGCCACCTGCATTGTTATAAGGCAGATCGTACGAGCCGTAGATCGACGTCATTGCAAAGATATTTCGCACCGGCTACTCGACAGGACAAAGCCGACTTCAGGTTGTCAGGAGTAAACTAGGACAGAGCTCCTAGTCAGGGATAGGGACCGCGGACAAGAAACCAAAAGTTATTAGACCACCAAACTTACTGACACCCCATCGCGCAATTAGTCCCCACTCAAACCAAAACTTCAACAACTGCAAGTGATGTGATATGATATGAATACCACTCCCCGATCAGCAAGCTGTTCAAAACAGACAGATAAGCAAATATTCAACCAAGGAATATCCAAATGATAAAAGGGTTTTGATGGTCAACGAGGACTTAACTAAAAGCTCGCTGATTTGTTGATGAGTGAGTCAGGATTTCACCAACAGATGAACACGGAAACACTGCAGCGTGGGTTCAGCGGCTGAAAAAGCACTGACAACCAACAGCGGCAACGGCAAGATAGAACTCAGGGCTGTCAAACACCTGGAGCCAACTATCTCAGGTTTCACTCTTCAGGGTGATTAGGAATTTCAAGCCTGCAAGCGTGAACCAACTCCGCCAGTTCCGACGCGAGTTCTTTCTGCGAGCAATAAAACAAACCCCACTCGACAAACACCAACAGCCAGAGTAAAATGCTGATTAGTGCGTAGTCTGCTCGAGGAATCTTCCACCCATTCAGTGTCCTTTCCTCAGCTCTGTTCTTCGTAGAATGAGCGCAGTGACGATGGAAACTATTGAAACAGTATTTCCTTCGCAAGCTGCGACTTCTGATAGTTCGGGATTCTTAATCTACCAAGAACCCTACAACACCCTGGCCCCAGCATCTATATATCTGATGCCTAGGAAGAACACTGTTGATATGTTTTTCGTGTGTTCTACACCATTGCTTTTCACACCCTTATTTGTGCCTAAATTTTTTTCGGTGTGTGTCATCAGATTTGGTGGGCGCAATAAAGGCCAGTTAGTGTTGGAAAACTTTTGTGTTCCAATGGGCTAAACTCTATTCTGAAGGCAAAGTTCGACAGGTGCAGAGGGGGCATGGGACAAGTACAGAAAGTGCGATGAAGAGCAGGGCAGTGAATGGAGCAATGACAGCAGAGGTTGGATGAAGAAAGCAGGTGGAAGGCCCAGGTTTGCAGTGAAATACTGTGACTGACATCAGCATCCTGTAGCCAGCGGCGTCTAGTTATCGCCGCACTTTCATCTCTTACATGGCCTTTCTCCCCGCTCTGACCAACAATGTCTGATCACAATCGGTAGTGCAGACAAGCTGTGCATAGAAGGAAGTCTCGGCATGCTGCAGCAGTCTGCATAGTGCAGGGGAGATGCAGCAGTAAGATCGCTGCCAGAGTTAACATGTAAATGTCTGACATGGAAGACATACGAGATGTGGGACAAGGAGAATCATTTCAGACAAGGTTGCAGAACAGATGCAGGAATATTGCATATTGGCTGCATTGCGTATGCTTGTTACGATTTCAAGCAGTTATTGGGGGCGCGGGTCCTGGGAGCGCAAGACTGTCCTTAATTTGTCAGCAATGAGCAATCATTAGGGTCACTTTCTCGGCAATACCAACTGCAATTTGATATATGGCAACTTCCGCAGTCTGTCCGCCTCTTGATAGACAATAGAGCGTGTATCAGTCAGTGCCTAATCGCATTTTTCGGCCAGCGTCCAACAGGTGTCCGGTATCTCCTGGACATTCCAAGCCGCTGTTGCCCAAAACAGCAGGTGTACGTAGATGACAGTCAGGCCTCGGGATTCTCGTCCTCATGAAAATTTTGTTGTGGTTCATTCGAGAACGAGCCTTGATTATGACCGAGCAGTAGCTCGGAGAACGAGTTGATTGAAATGGTTTGAATGGAAGATATCAATCGATCAATGTCGCTACGAGCAGATTCCACTTCGAGAAGTTTCAAGGATGATATTCGGGAGGATATTGTCCTCGCCGTCAAGATCATTTGTTAGGTCAACGGTGGACTCGAAACCCACCCGAACTTATCATGTATCATGTGATCACGTCCGGGACACCGGACATGGCAGGACCGGAATCTGACTAAGGCAGGCTGAACGGTTCACATGATAGACCTAACAAGGCGCAGTGTTGATGAGTTTTTGATGATGTGATATTGTATTTTGTTGTAGAATGAGAGGTGATGTAGTGCATGTGCCTATGAGCGGCTTTCGATGGTGTGAATTGACAAATCAATGCGGTAGCTGATTAGCTGTGAATATATGCCTGATGTGGCTGATGATTACATTCAACAGCACCTGTTGTTGTTCGCCGAGGTCCATATTTGGTTGAGGTTGATGGTGTCGGACCGTTGGCGCGTATTCTGGGAATTAAGAGCGTTGAGGTCTATATTCTCAGTTTCCACGGTGGCTCTTCTTGAGGGTTTGGGAGCGGCGTTACTTAAGGTTTCTTTTTTTGCAAACGAACTGCCTCCAATAAGAGCAAGAAAGCTCCTCGGCCTATCGTTTCTGGTTTCAGAATTGTCCGTTTGACGGCTAGACGTCAGTCTGTCGTATGTTTGGCTCAATCTATCCAAAGGAGAAGGATTTGACTGGTTGCTTCGTTTTCCTTTGGTGGGACTTCGATATGTAGAATCCCATCGCGGCACATCGCCATACTGCACCCCACACCCAATTTCCTCGGGATCGATCACTCCAAGTTCGACCTTTGTCAGTATCATGCTTGTCAGCTTGGCAAAGGCTGCCTCCACATTCTCGCCTGTTAGCGCACTAACTTCCAGAAACGGTACGCTTGCGGCTCTACCAAATATATCAGGAACCTCCTCGTTGCAAAACTTCAGAGCCTCGTCTTTCGACACTATCAAAGTTGGATCCGTCTTGTCTTTCAAATCCGATTTGTTGGCCAGAATTATGACAGAAATGGTTTCATTGGTCAATGATTTGATGTCCAGTAGATATTCTTTCAGGCCTTCGAATGTGTCCCTTCTAGTAACATCATAGACCAGTATGGCTCCAGCTGATCCACGGTAGTAGCTTCTAGTGAGTGAACGAAATCTTTCCTGACCAGCAGTGTCCCATAGTTGTAGCTTTATGCTTGATTTCCCACCAACTTTCACTACCCTTGAGGAGAATTCCACACCTATAGTCTGAGACGTCAACACCCTCCCTGTATGCAATTGTTAGCTCTCCAGATCCTCAGGCACGTATTCATTTCAATGCAGAGAGCAGTACACATACAGTCACCTTTGACGAACCGATGGAGTAAACATGATTTCCCAGTGCCAGAAGGTCCCAGAATTATGATCTTTGCCAGGTAGTCGTAGCTGTTGTCAGACTCCTCGATGTACTGTATTGAACTATTAGTAAGACTTCAGCTTTGTATGTTGTTCTTCAGCACAAATTCACCCTCACTTACCTGATACGCCGTGCTGCGTGAAGACAAGGAGGACACATTTGACACGGCCCGAGCCCTCATTATTGAAAGCTCTGCTCAATCAGACAGTAGAGTTCCGACCCTGATGGTTTTCACATGGTATCTAGATCTCCCAAGTTCAAGTGCTCGACAATTAGTGGGAGGTGAGATTTATCCGGCAAGTCCATGCCAACTGCGATTCATATCTGTCGCGAAGCGTTCCTGTTCTCAATTGCAAGATTCCTGAGCAAACAATGTCATTCATTGAATGAGAAATATCACATAAGCTCTAGCAATTATCTCCATTTGCTATCATTCTCCCTATTTTCATTCTGTTTTCAGTAGCGATTTACCCATATTCGTATTTGTTGTCGCTTAACAACATCGCGTCTCACTCTACCGTTTTCCTGTAACAACTTCGCATCTCACTCTGCTACTTTCAGCAATGCGATGAGACGTGACACTCCCGATTGCTTTACAGTGTACTGAGTCATTATCTGGAGTCGTCGATAATAACTCCAGATAAGATATCAGTTGTGAATGACATTGAACTTTTGCCCTGTGGATTGTGTTGAGGAGTTTTGTCGCGGAGATTAGGGACATGCGTTAGATCAATTGTGTACGTTCTGTTCTTGATGAAGCTGAAATCATAACTGTGACTCGATTTGACTGCTCCAAATGACTTCTCCATTGACCAAACGATTGAAAGTGGCGCTTTTGCAGTTTTCTGCCGGAGAAAACAAAGCTGCCAATTTGCTGCTCGCGAAAAAGCATATCCTCACTGCAGCTAAGAACGGTGCCAAACTCATTGTTCTGCCGGAATGTTTCAACTCTCCCTACTCTGTCACCGCTTTCCCCAAGTATGCCGAGAAGATCCCTAATGGAGAAACCGCGAAGCTGCTCTCCGAGCTTGCCAAACAAGAGGGTGTGTCTATTGTCGGAGGTTCCATTCCCGAAATCGACGAAAACAAGAAGGTGTATAACACAAGCTTGGCTTTCGATGAGGGCGGAGAGCTGATTGCCAAACATCGCAAGGTGCATTTATTTGACATCGACATTCCTGGAAAGATCACGTTCCAGGAGTCAGTAACACTCACAGGGGGCTCCAAGGCCACCGTCTTCCCCTTACGAGGGTACGGAAACGTTGGCCTGGGCATATGCTACGATATCCGCTTCCCGGAACTTGCTGCCATTGCTGCCCGACCCCCACACAACAGTTTTGCCATGGTGTATCCTGGGGCTTTCAACACAACTACAGGCCCCCTGCACTGGCATCTCCTGACTCACGCGAGAGCCGTGGACAACCAGATTTACGTGTTGATGTGTTCCCCTTCTCGAGACCTCTCTTCATCCTACCATGCCTATGGGCACTCAATTGTTGTTGATCCTAATGGAAAGATTCTCGCTGAGGCTGGCGAAGGAGAGGAGATCATTTACGCTGAACTAGACCCTGACGTCATTACTGCAGCTCGAGGAGGTATTCCTGTTACCACCCAGCGGCGGTTCGATGTATATGCTGATGTATCAAAGGATGCTAAGGTATCTGCTCTTTAGACAAATGATATGTATATTTGTTGGGATGTGATGAGATGAGTCATTGGGAGAAGGATACGATGAGGTACAGGGGTGGAATGGTATCGATTATCCAGCAATCATGATGGCTGTGCAGCACGGAAAATGCGTCATGTTATGGATGTGATGGACTGCACACCAGCTTATACTTAAGGAAAAGTCCGTGTGCGATTGTAAGCATTGTTCAATGATTGAACAGCTTCAAATAATGATTTAAAATAGTCAGAGACCGCTAATAATTAAGCTGCTCGCTTGAAATTCTGTTAGGGTTGTCATTCTCAAGCATATGAAATCAAAATCCAGGAATTCCTCCCCACTTCACATCGACAAATGCTTCAGGGTTCGGCTTTGCACAGAGGAGACCATCTAAAACCGCTCTTCTTACGTTCAGTTAATTATCCCATAACTCAACCTCCTCATCTATTTTATTTTAACACATATAATCCCTTTCATCCCATCTCCTTGCTCTTTTCTCTCCCATCTGCATCAACAGACCTCGCCTGGCCCCTGCCAGCACCCCGCCTGTGCTAAGTCACGTGACCTACCACAGGAAATCCAGCCGCTGCCGCCACAGAAAGCAGCCACCGTGTGAGGAACAAAGACGCAGACACGCCGACGCGACCGTGACATGTCCCAACCGCTGTGACATGCATGCATGACATGCCATTTTCCATTTAGAGTTACTACCGTTGTGTTTGTTGTTACGTTGTATTCAGTCAGCTGTAATGAGTTTTTATCTTCAGCTTGAGAAGTCTCTTTGATTGTATTGAAAGCAGGAAAAGAAAGGGGGAAGTAGGAATTAGACGGGGCAGTAAGCAAAGCAGATCGCCATTTACTCTGACAATCAAATCCATACCGACAATGTTGAAGTGGGTGCAAGGGAGGTATGTTACGTTTGCCGTTGGGCATAGACGACGTTCCAGTCACTAAGCTTTCTGTGAATTGAAGCAGAGGAAGGAGAAAAAGAGGAAGAGAATTGAGGGTCTCTCTTATTTTGCTGTGCAATTGCGGCCAGCTTTTTGCTCTGTTTATTGCTATACTCTCTTAACCATATTCTAATACACCAAACTCAGTCTTGCCGCTGTGGCAGGAACAGCAGAACCCATATACGGCCGGGAAGCGTTCCATCCCATCACTGATAAGGTCATTGGGCTGAACCCTTACTCCGAGGCCACGAGAGACGATTTCAAATGGATAGTGCCCGACGGCACAAATGTAGAAACGCAAACGTTCTATTTCACCAATCTCGAGACGGGCCATGTCGGCTTTGCCCAAGTGATCCACTCCAATGTGATGGGCGTGCACACCACAGCTCAATTCACGTTCCGAATCTTCCATAGAACCAAGCCGGAGAACTGTCTGTGGACGTCAACCAAACTGGAGGATTTCCGAACTGCAGGCAACAATTTCTATGCCAAAAACTTCTCGATCGAGCTCAATGAAGACAACACAGTGTACACTATCAAGTCCTATGTGTGCCCAGAGTCAATTGTGGAGCTGAAAGTGACGAAAATTGCCCCCTCGTTCAAGGTCGGCGAGGACGGCCTAACTTGGTACGGCGAAGGTGAGGACCGCAGCCAGGCTTGGGGTACAATGCGCCATGTGTTTTGGCCCCGCAACAAGTGCGAGGGGAAAATTGTGCTGGGGTTTGCCAAAAAGGATGCCGATGGACATGAAATCATTCACTACGATGCCGAACGTGACACAGAGGTCAAGGAGTACGATCATGTGACGGTGGAGTTCACCAATGCGCTGACGATGTTTGTAATGGCACTGCAGGGCATGAAACCACACCATGCGGCCGCCCGGTGGAACTTTCTCAATTTCCAGGGCCCGTCAATTTCCGCTGTGCAAATGGAGTTCACTACCCCGCCTTCGTATGGGTCGACCAACGTGACTATTGGTGTTGTGGTGAAGGACGACAAGGTGCTGGCGGCATCCATAGAAAACAAGGCTATCCACAAAGATGCCGAGGAGGACGATGTGGGCTGGCCTGTGCCGAAAAGCATTGAGTTTGTTTTCCAAGGCCCGGAAGTGAGCTATGTGAAGAAAGAAGGGGATGACTCGTATGATCCCCTGAACAAAGAACATCTTGTCACCACAGTTGTCAAAGGTGACTTGAAGACGTTAGTCGAACGGGTGGATGTCATGCACGAGATTCCTATGCTTGTCAAAAAGGTTGTGTCAGGCGTTGCTGGAGCGAAACCGTTCATCTACCAGTTCTGTAATGATATGGAGGTTCATGTGCAGACTCCTACTGAGTCGTACACTGAGAAGGGAATCAGCTACTCTGAAGCGACTTTCATCAGTGAGCTGTGAGCAATGAGACGTTTCGTGGTTTTTCGTGAGGTTCTCAATTAATTTCTCTTTCTTCTTTTTTTGTCAGCAGAAAATTATTATCGGTCTTGTCATCTAATATTCCCGTCCCAGTGCAACTCGTGGCAATAGCGGTGGGTAGAGCTCCGACTTAATCTATTTGGAGAGTGCTTTATGTTATATTCACGGATCACACCTGTCGACGATCTACCCCTTGACTGCCCGTTTCTTTGTGAAATACTTTCTCTACGGCATCACAGGTGTTTTTACGTTTTTTATTATTCAAAACCTATCTAATGAAACAGCTACATTCTATGAGGTACTGAAATCCAGTAATAATAATAAGGAAATCCTTGTAGTAATTACCAATGCCATAAATTTTGCAATATATACCCAGCCTGAAAGATGACAGCCCACATCATTCAAATAAAGCCAAAACCGAAAAGATGAAACCTGAAAAGACAATAATCAAATCCCTCCAATGACTTGATCCACCATCACAAGATCACACTCAACATCGAGTAACTAGAATATATAACATAGAGGATCTGCACAACCCCCCAAGTCATTGGTATCCAGGTTGACATAGAGAACAGCCCTGCTTTGTATACAGCCGCCAGTAGGAGTCCCACGAATGTGCCACTTACCAGGGCCTGAAAGGCGCCTACCACAAGATAAATAAGAATGATCGTCACTCCATACAATTTCACTGTTTTCCTTTGATTGAACCACGCCAAACAAGCCGCTCCCAGATAGAAACCATCAAAGAATATTATAGTCCAGAGCACTGTGAACTTCCAGATATCAAATGTGTAGTAGAGATATGATAACTCAAAGTCCTTGCTGTTGATGGGCCAGTACAACGCCGGGAACTTAGGAGTGACATACCCCACTGGTATATCGCCAACAAAGACAAAGGATCTAGAGTCAGATTGGTTAAATGTGTTCTCGCAAAAGCAGACTTTCAGTTTGCCATTTGATTCTGGGCAATCATCTTCTACTCACTTCATTGACCCACTAACCAGGCGTTGCAGACACGGCCTTATATTCAATCACGCGCACGGTGAATCCAATATAGAGTCTGTCTTCACGCATTTGTCAAACAGCATGCTGAAGCAGCAACCAAGAAGAGATATGAGTATTCTGGGAAATTCGCTGTCGATTAACAACTATAGTCAGTATGAAAGGCAACTAAAAAGACGAAATCTAGGAGGCTTTCATGAAGAGCTATCAACGTCAAGCGTATCATTAAATGATCACATAAACGGAAATGATTTAACAGCGTCAAGTCTTTCTTCTCCGATATGCCTTATACTGGAGACGATAAAGTGGTATAACTTCCGTTGTAGAGATGGGGAGACAAGTCAAGATAGCCAGATATTCAGTCAAAGTAGTGGGAGAAATTCTACTGTAAGTCTTCTTATTGTCTAAACCACGGCCGCAGACTGATTTTGGTGCTCGAAACTGCAGGGAGTATACACCTACTCCAGATTAAAGCTGCGGGGGGTGGCTCGACAGTCAGAGAAATGATCTGAACTTGCAGTCCTCTGAACAAGTCTTCATTCTCTAATTCAAAGAATTTGTAACCAAGTACAACTATCGCACTTGAAAATAGCGAATGGGGCATGATATGATTTGTAGGTAGAAAAAGAGACCAGAATAGAATATTAGTCTGGTGTAAGCTGAATGTATGAATAAGTCATGTTTGATAACTAGGGGAGCTTATGTGGACCTGCAAACACATTCTAATCGTCTTCCTCCTTGTTTTCTAGAATTTTGGAGTCCTTGAGCAGCTTCTCAATCTCAGCAGGCTTCCAAATATGGAGCACTACCTTGCCAGAGGGACTCTTTTTCACAGTAGCCAACTCAACTAATAACGCAAAGTTAGTCTTCCTCTCTACATCCGACACTCAAACAAAGCAAATGACTTACTCTTTTCACCAGTAACAGTAGAACTGTCCATAGTCTTGGAAAGCACCTTCAATGCCAGCTCACAGGCTTCCTTAAGATTGATATCATCCTTGTAATCCTGTTTCAGTAGGGTTTGAGCCGATGCAGTGTTGGCTCCCACACTGGTAGCCTTCCACCCTGTGTAATTTCCAGAAGGATTGGAAGAGTACAGCTGGAACTCATATCGATCGTCATAACCAGCATATATGAACGAAACACCAAACGGTCTCAACCCACCGTGCTGCGTGTATCCCTGTTTGATGTCACATAGTCGAGATACAAGCTCCTCACATGGGATATCTTCATTGTACGTCTTCAGATAGTTCTGGGCAGCTATTCTCGCACTGTTGATCAGAATCGCCGCGTCTGAAGTGATACCTGCCACGGCACACACAGTGTTGCTATTGTCCCAGTGTTAGTCGCACCCCCATCATTCTAGACAAACCAGCTCACAAATCCGCTTCGCAACTCCAGCCAAAGTAATCTAACATACTCATTCAGAATATACATCTTTTCTGCTGAGATATCCTGTTCCAGCAGTTTGCTTGTTACCTTCCGCTCGGCAGCTAAGACAATTCCATCCTTCGCCAGAACCCCCAAACAGGTACCAGCGTGCGAGATCGCTTCCATAGCATACTCCACCTATCCAGCAAAGTTAGTATCATCACCAAAA
Organism: Sporopachydermia cereana; assembly: GCA_030561065.1. Classification (NCBI taxonomy): domain Eukaryota; kingdom Fungi; phylum Ascomycota; class Sporopachydermiomycetes; order Sporopachydermiales; family Sporopachydermiaceae; genus Sporopachydermia; species Sporopachydermia cereana. The sequence continues at coordinate 1,164 of JAKTWI010000613.1, read as the reverse complement.
AGCCTCCATACTGCTGTCCCCCGGGCTCTTTCCGTCGCCCTCTCTGGTGGCAACGTACCTGATACAATCTCCCCTCAGGGGAAAAGATCGTGGTTCTGCTGTCGTATCTTCTGCTGCCCATTTTCGTGTACTGTGATTATCAAGTTGACCACTGAGAAAGACTCCGAAATGAACTCTGTGATCTGCAAAATCCTGACTTTCATATTACGCTTCTGATTGTTCAATTGCCTGTGTATTTCTTGCTGTTGTTTGATTATCGCAGCTCTCCAACATGTCGAGTTGCCTTAATGTCTTTATTAAATCAATCTGGTATGGGATATGGGACACAGGCAGTGCTAAACATCACGTCTCACTCCAAGATGTGGCCGTTTCCGCTATACGATGTAAACGAGGAGAATCAAGCCGAAGTGAAGATGAGGTGAATGAATGAATTGATATGGACATGAGGAAACGGCGCAGGTTGGAAGCCATGAAACTCTGGGGATTGAGGGAAAAGGGGTGTTTGAATGAAATGCTTACGACTGAGGGTAGTTACTGAGGGTTGAGGCTTTGGTGAAAGACAAACCGAAACCTCCATGGGAGTAGATAGGCACTCTGTATACATATCGTGAGGAAATCAACTGTCAACTGGATATATGCTGATATCCTCAGTATGGCAAGAAAAGAGCACAGGTCCAGCAAGATTGTTCCAGAGCAAGTGTATGTATGCAATTGAGAGGGCTAGGTGCTGCTGGTCACATTACTCTGAACATCAGCTGGGTCATTCCGGTTTAGATCATATTACCGAAATTTGAAGCTCTTCTATTCTAGTTATCGCTAACAATCTTTCACATTTAATAAACAGTCTCGAACTCTCATTGAAGCCGTGGATACTTGTTGTTCAGAGCAATGGGAGACCGTTTCTCCACAATCTGGAGACTAAAATCTCCTACTGGTCACCACCTTCAAAGGAGGTGCTGTCCAGCATGCTGGAACTAGACCGCGATACAGTTCTTAGAGCAATTGCCGTGGCAAGAGGATCTGAGGAGCTGCTGGAGAAGAACAGAGTCAAACAGGAGACGGAGGGAAACAGGCGGAGCTTACAAAAGGAGGAAGAGGGAGTGAAAGGCGATGAATCGCTGGACGCAGTGAAGGGGTCTTCACAAACATTGAGGAAAGATGCAA
>JAKTWI010000612.1:0-13164 GCA_030561065.1 Sporopachydermia cereana | reverse complement strand
AAAAAAAAAAAAAAAAAAAAAAAAAAAAAAAAAAAAAAAAAAAAAAAAAAAAAAAGCATCTACTACTTAGGATCCCTGCCCTACCTTCAAGTGAAAAGAGCATCGCGTCTCATCTCGCTTCTTGCTTTTCCGATCTGCTAATCAAAAATGATCTAGGCTGATTTGTTTTGAATTCTGTCTGATCCATCAGAGTGCCTTTCCACAGTTCATGATAAACTGTAGAGTTTCCAAGCTGATTCTGAGGCGCTAGACTAATTCCTGCGTATCTTCAAGCCTGGAACTCACCCCTATCTCAATATACTGCTATCCTCGCATAATCCCACAGAGAGACGCCATGGCGGAAGACATAGTGGTGGATACTGACAAGTCAGATGAGTTTGACCTCTACTACGAAGCAGGAGAAGATCTCTACTTCAATCGTCTAAACAGCCCCGATGACTTTGTGGAGGATCTACGGGCAAAAGTCAGTTTGGCGTACAACTCTCTTGGCGGAGAAGATTGCCAGGAGTTGGAATTGCTGGCTTTGGAAGGAGCCTTTTGGCATTTGGTGGAACTTCTTAGAGAGGCTCGAAGCCAAGATGGAAAAGAGGATATTTCGCCAAGTGATACAGCCTCCAATGATGAGTTGAGACGCGCGGCTTTGCTCCGATATCCCAGGCTAAGAGACCTGAAGTCTGTCGTTGTGTGGCTACAGTCGTTGGTGCCGAAACCACAACCCCCTGCAACGAACCAAGTGGCCAAATATCGCGATGAAGTACTAAAAGCAACACAACAGCGGTCCTGGGCCCTTATAACAGGTGCCGCCCAGCAGAACACTCAGACCTCACAGCTGCTACAGGAATATCATCAGCATTTGTTTTACCTGCTTATCTCCGGGGACGTGGAGAACTCGCTGGGGTTTTGTCGGATGGCGGAGGATATGGTGATGGGCTCTGCTATTCAGAGTTGGGTCAATTATCAGAACTACAATCCCCAGCAGTCTTTTAACTCCCGAAGTGAGGAAGTCACTGCTGCAGAATCCTTTCGAACAACATGCGCAAAGATAGCTCTGGCGTACGGATCAGATAAATATGAGAAGGCGATATACGGTCTAATGGCCAATATGGCGGATCCGGTGCTTGAGGTGTGTGATACTTGGAGTCTGAAGCTTTTGGCGAAATCTTGGGAGGTGCTGGAGTCCTTCTACCAGCTTTACATCTCCAGTGTCGGCGAAGCTCATCTGGTCACGGAAGCATTCACTTTGGAGAAGCTCCTGATTCAACTGAAAATACCATATCAGTCGGAGAATGCCCTAGAGTTGTTTTTGGCGGCATTTGTTGGCCTTGTTGATAATACTTTGGCAAAGGAAGTCCAGCGGGTTTTGAATCTTCCGCAGTCGCCATTACGAGAGCGGTTTGTGCGTATATACACGGCTCTCATGCTGTTTGTGAGTGAAACAAGCGAGCAAAACCACTTCACATCGCTACAGCCATCCCCACAGTTGCTGCAGAGTTATATTGAGATATTGTCCGCGAAGGAAAAGTTCCTGCTTATTCCCCTGTATTATTCCGCATTGACGGCGATGGACGCTACGAAAAGTGTTCCAGACGACTTTTACGCTCGAATACTCAGCCAGCTGTCAAACCTTGACCAACGGCGGTCGATGATTGAGATATCACGAGTGTTCAAGATTGATCTGAGTGCGACTCTGGACCTAAATATGGCAAGCGTTTTGTCAGAGCTCGGACCGGTTTACAAGACCGATGAGGACCCTGCGAGTGTGATTATCAAAGAAGAGTCCAATGAAGAGAACACGAGGCTGATCAATTGTGTTCGACTTTTCATGGACGCCAATATGCCTCTGGAGACTATTGAAAACTCCATCCGAGTTTACTATATGTTTCTGCTGTCTGGTAATCTGCTGGCAGCAGTGTCTCTATATGCCGCGGTGCCGACAGCGGATATTTTCCGCATGTATGATAAGTATGTGCTAGGAATCACAGAAGGCAAATCAGCTGAGATTGACTATCTTCAGAGGACAGAATTGGAACAGCTTTCTGGGTTTGTGGGAAAAGTGCTGGAGTTCGATGAGATTCTTGAAGGTTTGAACTCGGGGCAACAAATCCTGAGCATAGAAACACTCTCAGGTATAATCGAGGACTTCAAAAAGTTCTTGGCACAGCAGATGTTTTTCAAACTGGCCATTTGCAGCAATGAGAGTGTCAGAGAATACGCTTCCAAGCTGAGAGCCATATATACGCCTCATATCGTCGATCAAGTGCATTCCATCTACAGGCTTGCGCTGGAGAGCAACCCTGAGGTAATCAAATGTTGGAAGAGTCTTATTCAATTGGCTGAAGTCATTGCTGACGACAGATACAAACTGTTCATCGCCATGGATAAGACAGGTAAGCTGAAATCATATCTGGATCAGGTTTGTGAGTTCTCACTTGCGGCCTTGGAGAGTACTTCTGATGATACCAATGGCGTCATTCACGGTGATGCAGGCTTCGGAATATATCCCGTTCCTAACTCACAGTCCCTTTGAAGAAGCCGACATGAAAATGTACACTTCTATCAGGAATTCACTGACAGCTGGAGTCTCAACTTTGGCGATCTGAAGACACGGCCGTCCTCCTGATTGTCTCTCGCTGTTTATCACAATAAGCATCACCAGACACTACGGAATAATTCATCAACCACTTCTATGATTACTCTTCACTTCCGCTCGAATACTATATTAGGTAGAATAGGTAGAGTACCGCAGGGAATCAGTAGAGTTTCATGTACTCAGAGCACCTTGAATTTCCTCTGCAATTACAGACTACTAAGTCAAAGGCTTCAATGTGTCTGCCGGAATCATGCATCACGCAACCCTCTTATCCGGGTATGAGCCTCGAACAATATAACACTTTCTCATCTTTCGACCTTCACTATTAGAAACATTTCTATTGATTATTTCTCCTTATCAATTCTGCTCCAGCGTAATAAGCTTCCTGGCACCGGGCCGGTTCCACTATGGTATCCGGATTAGGCAGGTGAATGTGGGTGTTTGGCGGTAGCTTTTGTGCCTTGACTCTCGATTTTTCAGTACCGTGATTGTGATGTGAAATTTATGAGTCTCAGATATCTTGAAGAGCGAAGAAGAGAATATGAGACTTTGATGCTGCTGACGGAATACAAGTTTGGTTGTATAAATGTGCCTGTGATGAGAAGAACGGAGCTTTGGTACAAATAGACGATATCAAAGATGGCTACGAGTGTGCCTTTCACCAATGTAAGTGCATTTGCAAGAATGAGTTGCGGACGGTATGGTATAGATGGTGAGAAGATCCTAGTTGGTCAATGAGAAGTAGAAATTAACTGTAGTTCTCTCACATTTAGACTTCTCGACGAGATGAGCTGATTGCCATTGAAAAGAAGTATCAGAAGATCTGGCAAGATGAGAAGCTGTTTGAAGTGAATCCGCCATCTCCGGCGGAGACATCGGGCCTGTCATGGGAAGAGACTCACGAGAAGTATCCCAAGTTCTTTGGTACTATGGCCTATCCTTATATGAACGGTGTTTTGCATGCTGGCCACTCGTTTACTCTATCCAAGATTGAGTTCACCACTGGCTTTGAGCGCATGTTGGGCAAGAGAGCATTGTTTCCTTTGGGTTTCCATTGCACCGGGATGCCTATCAAGGCGTGTGCAGACAAGCTGGTGAGAGAGATCGAACAGTTTGGGGAGAATTTTGAGAACGCGCCCCCTCCTGAGGATGAAGAAGCTGAAGCAGAACCAGTGAAGGCTGCCCCCAAGTCCGACGATGTCTCTAAATTCAAAGCCAAAAAATCTAAGGCTCAGGCAAAGCAAGGCCGAGGCAAGTTTCAGTTTGAAATCATGCTGCAACTCGGCATTCCTAGAGAAGAGGTCAAGAAGTTTGCAGATCCTAGCTACTGGCTGACTTATTTCCCACCTCTTTGTCAAAAGGATTGCACCAATTTTGGTGCCCGTATCGATTGGAGAAGAAGTTTTATTACCACTGATGCGAACCCCTATTACGACCAGTTCGTGAAGTGGCAGATGAACCGTCTGAAAGCTCTTGGTAAGATCAAGTTTGGTGAAAGATACACCATCTACTCAGCTAAGGATGGACAACCCTGTATGGATCATGATAGACAATCGGGAGAGGCTGTTGGACCCCAGGAATACACAGCTATCAAGATTGAGGTTTTGGAATTCCCTGAAGCAGCTGCCGCTGTTTTGAAGGAGAACCATTTCGATCTTAATGGCAAGAAGGTTTTCTTAGTTGCTGCTACTCTGAGACCTGAGACAATGTACGGCCAAACATGTTGTTTCGTCTCTCCCAAAATCAAGTACGGACTTTTTGACGCCGGTAACAACAATTACTACATCTGCACCGAGAGAGCTTTCAAGAATATGTGCTTCCAGAAGCTGACTCCAAAGAGAGGCGTGTGGGACTCTGTTTTGGATATTGAAGGCTCCGTTTTGATTGGTGCTCGTATCAGGGCGCCTTTGTCTGTGTACCCTGAGGTTCGTGTTTTGCCAATGGAGACTGTTCTGGCCACGAAGGGTACAGGTGTTGTTACTTGCGTCCCAAGTGACTCGCCGGATGATTACATCACAACCAAAGAATTGGCGCAGAAGCCTGACTATTACCATATTGACGCTGCTTGGGCTTCTTTGGAACCTCTTCCGATAATCGAAACTCCTACTTACGGGAAACTCACGGCTGAAAAGTTGGTGAAAGACCTGAAGATTCAATCCCCTAAGGATGCGGTTTTGCTTGCCAAAGCGAAGGAGCTGGCCTATAAGGAAGGTTATTACCAAGGACGTATGATATATGGTCCTTATACTGGTCTCAAAGTTGAGGAAGCCAAACCGAAGGTGAAGGAAGATTTGATCAAGGCAGGTGATGCTTTTGTCTACAACGAGCCCGAATCGCAGGTGATTTCCCGTTCGGGTGATGACTGTGTCGTTTCTTTGGAGGACCAGTGGTTCACTGATTACGGTGAGGAGTCTTGGAGGGCTCAGGCTGAAGAATGCCTATCTGAAATGGAGACTTTCTCCCCTGAGACCAAGAACGCTTTTGAAGCTGTCTTGGGATGGCTGAGAAACTGGGCGTTGTCAAGAAGCTATGGACTGGGAACTCACATCCCGTGGGATCCTCAGTACCTTGTTGAGTCTCTGTCGGATTCCACAGTCTATATGGCTTACTATACTGTGTGTCATTTGCTGCATGAAGATTTCTATGGGCAGAAGCCAGGATCACTTGGTATCACAGCTGATCAATTGGTTGACAATGCCTGGGATTATATTTTCCACAACACTGAGGAGATCACCTGCGGTATTCCTAAGGAGAAACTGGATCAACTTCGTCGTGAATTTGAGTACTTCTATCCTTTAGATCTCAGAGTGTCTGGTAAGGATCTGATCCCCAACCATTTGACTTTCTTTATTTACTGCCATGTTGCGCTGTTTCCGAAAAAGTTCTGGCCTAAGGGTATCAGAGCTAATGGTCATTTGATGTTGAACAACCAGAAGATGTCGAAGAGTACGGGTAACTTCCGTACACTCAAGCAAATCACTGAAATTTTCGGTGCTGATGCCTCCAGAATTGCTTTGGCTGACGCCGGTGACACTTTTGAGGATGCTAACTTTGATGAAAGTAATGCAAACGCTGCTATTCTTCGACTTCATACACTGAAGGAGTGGATTGAGGATGTCGTTGCCAATATCGATACCTTCAGGTCTGGTGAATATAACTTCTTCGACAAGGCATTCGACAACGAAATGAACAAACACATTGAAGCTTGCTACAAGCACTACTCAGCGGCTGCTTTCAAGCTTGGTCTGAAAAGTGGGTTCTTTGAGTTTCAGCAAGCCCGAGACTACTACAGAGAGATATGCTCCTTCTCCGTTGGATTGCACAAGGATTTGTTGCTCAAGTTCATAAAGACGCAAGCTTTGCTCCTGGCTCCCATTGCTCCTCATTATTCTGAGTACATCTACAGAGATGTTCTCAAGCAAGAGACGTCGGTGCATAACGCTTCATTCCCCAGAGCTGAGAAGCCCGAGGATCTTTCTTTGAGTGCGGCATTGGAGTATGTGCGATCTGTCAGTAAGCATGTCAGAGATGTAGAGGGAAGTGCTTTCAAGAAGCAAAAGAAAGGAGCTAAAGCATCTTTGGATCCTTCAAAGCCTGTGAAGATCTCCCTGTTCATTTCTGAGCAGTTCCCATCTTGGCAGGCCAAGTACATTGATCTGGTCAAGGAGTCCTTTGACGCTCTGACTTTGAGCTGTTCTCCAGACCTGACCAAGAAAGTTTCGAGTCTCGGTGAGGTGAAGAAAGCTATGCCGTTTGTGAATTTCTTGAAGCAGAGATTGAGAACTGAAGATCCTGAAATTGTGTTTAACAGGGAGCTGATCTTCAACGAGGTTGAAACTACAAAGGAGGCCCTGGCTCTGCAGGTTTACGAGCGCAGTACTGCATCTGTCAAGGTTAAAGAGATCGAAGCATTCATTCTGAAAGATGAATCCGCTACCAAGGCTGTAAACATCTTGACCGGGGAGGAGATTACTATCGAGTCACCCTCCAAGACATTGTTGGAGGCTGTCCCTGGTTCTCCAGCTATCATCCTCACGAATGTCGAGTAGCTAACGGGTTGTGGGGTGATACTTTTGTAATTAGAGATGGCGATTTGAATCACCATTTGAAATGGGTAACCTAATAGACTTTTATCTTTACTACTGTCTGTACACCATAGTACTTGAAAGTATGCTATTCATTATATCATAACTCAGCATTATACTTTCATGAGGAAAATGGCACCTTGATTTTTTGAGCAACTTCATTACTGCGTCTTCAACATCGGCTCCAAGACTGTCAAGACGCCACCTACTAGATGCAGACTACCAGTGGTGAATGCCAAATGGTCCCTCTCATGATTTGCTTCTGCAAGATTTTTGACAAGAGCAATTGTTTTCTCGATGTTCTCTGAAACATGAATTGCACTTTTATGTTCGACATTGGAGGTATCCTCCAGTTTCAACCACTCATCTTTCAGTTTCTTTTGAACTTCCAGTGAGTCCACTGTTTTGGCCGAGACATTCAGGGACGTCAGATCCGGTGAATATCCGCTGTCCCAAGTAACGTTGGTAGTGAATATAACATGATCGAAAGAAAGGCCTGCTTGCCTTGTCAAATCGTAGACAACAGAAATCAGCGCACTTACATCTCGTGTCTGTTGATTGAAGATCAAGACACGAAGTGGCTCCGCCTTATGTTTCAGGACTGGTTTGAGTTCTTCGTTCTTTTTAATGAACCATGAAGTGCCAGCAGTCAGACTCTCTTTGGTATGTGCCCCGTCAATAAGCCAGACTATGTTGTCGCTGATAATAGTCTGACACCTTCCGGGCCAAACAGCTGACTCCAATCCTCGCTTGAACTTATCATTCAAGGTGCTTTCATCCGGAAGTTCGTCTAACGGTACACCCAACCGCTTGAGATGTTCCTTACACAAAGCAATTGCTAGCGATGCATTCTCAATCTGGAAATCGCCTTCTAGTCCAAGCTTCAAATCAGACAACTGGGGATGGGGTTCCACGACCGTAAGGGTTGTGTGTCTTTCAGCTGCCCTCCTTTCCAATTCTTCAAGCCCTTCCTTTGGTTGCGATGCTACAGTAAATGCTTTGGCACCGGGTTTGAATATGCCTCCTTTGTTCCAGGCAATCTCCGTTAGTGTGTTGCCCAGCATAAATGTGTGATCTATTCCCAGGGCCGTGACACCAGTAACGGTGGGCTTCTCAATGATGTTGGTGGAATCCAATTCGCCGCCAATACCCACTTCATAGATAGCCGTATTGACGTTCTCTTTCATAAAAACGTGAAAAGACAAAAGCGTCAGATACTTAAAGTATGAGGGTTTGCCTCCAAAAGGAGCGTTCGGGAATACGTCTGTGGGAATTTGAGAGGATGAGAGGATGTCCCATAGTTCGAAGAAATATTTCGTGAACAGTTTCTCGGGTATAGGCTCCCCGTTGATGCCTATGCGTTCTCTCACAGACTTCAGATGTGGCGATGTGTAAAGTCCTATCTTTGATATTGGAGCGGGTTGATACTGCCGTAGTATGGATTGAACAAACGCGCATGTTGACCCTTTACCCTTCGTACCAGTAACATGGATGATGTTCAGCTTATTGAAGTCTGATACCTAGAAGCGATGTCAGCATGTGTTTTGGTCTTTGGTGGCATGAGGATCAACAGGGCATAAAAAATCCCGGCTCGTATAGGATCTCATATTTTCTTATCGCTGTATCAACTGAAAGTCACATATCCCGAGTCACATCTCCCGAAACACTCAAAACGTACATCGTAGCCCAATAACTTGCAGTACTGTATCATTTCCTGTAGGGTTGCAGCATTCTTTCGAGCTCCTGAGCTTTTGACCGCTTCCACTGCTGCAAAATTCGACTGCAGAGAGTTTAAAGCGGCGATCGCATCCTGAATGAATGACTCAAATTAGCGACTTGTCTGATGTTGAATGTATCGTGTGAGATCAAATGAAGCGTATACTAACAGAATAGGTCCGCTGCTTAGCCGCTGTCATCATATTTCGAAACATCAAGCAGCCAAGTCAATCCAAGTAAACAGTGACAGCACAGAAAAAGACTGACAGTCAGTAGACTTTGTCACCATAATCAAATGTTGGAACTGTTATGAGAAGCATAGAGCAATTGATCTCGTCTCCCATTGCTTTCGGGATTCTTACTTTTTCAAGGCCTTCAAGGTGAAGAAGTACACCATGCATGATGCCACATGCAGATGCATATTGGATAGAATAGATGTTTACGTGATTTGAAAGTGATTGCACTGCTCCATTTTCCAAATTGGGATTACAGTTTTTCAACTCAAAGCAGGACATACGTTGACCGGGTAATTTTTGTTTGTTGTGGATGATGAGATCCCGCGTGGTGTCAGGACATGCATCGCGCAAAGTCAGATAATAGGTAACCCTCAAGCTTGTCTGACAGCCACCATACAGTACTCTAGACGGTACAGGTGCGGCCTTATCTCAGCAGTCAGCAGCAGATTATCTCAAAATATAGGCAAGATGTAGCTAGAGATAGTTCGGCTTAAAATGAGAGCCCAATACTACTGGCAAATATCTGAAGCTTGCTGATTTTCTGTTTCATTAGAGTTGGCACGTCGCACGTCGCACGTCGCGTTCTGTGTCACACCCAATCTTCCAGTGGCTGACCGATTGCACTTAAAGTTTAGGACGTGCATAAGTTGCTTTCACAACCCGCCTCCATCTCCTGTTCATTTCTTATCTACTTCTGGGATGTTGTAAAAGATGTAATAATGACAGTTTTACAACTCATGAAGATCTACTCTGATGAGCTTTCAAGATCATGTTGACGAACGAGACGTTTTCTTGTGACTTATAGCACTTTCAACCAACAACATCTGTTATTCAAAACGTATGTCTGAAGTCTTTGGAGTTGTGTACTGTTCTGAGTGGTGAATGAGGAAGCAGGGGACTGTTCTATGAAACTGGCCATCGTGGGCCTATCGAGGTTGGTTGAGCCACAATAGGGCAGAAGTCTTTTGAAAGCTGGACTTTCTGCAAACTCTTCAGAAGTTTGATATCAGGATGTTTGCCATTCGTCTCCCAGGTCATCTAGGTGGACTGTTGCATGGCTAATAATCTCGAGTTCCAATCAGATGGCTCGATAGGCTTGATTCATGAGTTAGACTCCTGCTTACTTCTAGGAGTTTGAGGTTTTTTGGGGCTGCAGTGGAAATGTTGATTCTAACAAATCACAGTACAACCAATGAACAACAACATATCTCCTATGCAACAGCATCCGAGCTTAGCGTCCTCTACTATGGCTTACAGATCTCCCACCAATATGGGAACTGTACAGTATCTGAGGGCTAGGCAAATAGCAAGCAAAGGGTTTGACCCGGAGGATGACATGGAGTTTTGTCCTTTTATTGGGTCCTCAAGTCTGAATTTGAATCCGAATGCGCCTTCATACCTTCCCTCGTCATACGGATCCTACGGTTCGCCCACTGTATCACCGGTGCAGAATCAGCAGGATCTTTATGGCTACAGTACCTCACCCAATGGGTATTCTTATCAGTTGTCTTCCCCCTCTTTCAAGCCATCTTATACGGGCTCCAAGAATGGCTCTGCCGGTTCCTCAAGCTCTGGCGGTAGCAACTCTGCATCGTCTACTCCTTACGGCAGAGTTCGCAAGCCGATCGAAATCATCAACCCCAATACCGGGGCACGAGTTGCATCGCCTTCTCCTTACAAATCGAGCCAGGGCTCTCATTGAATGATTGATGGACTAATGTCTGGTGGTATTTCTGTTGTGTTATAGTTTGCTGGTTTTGCATGTTCTGGTTGGTTTCTTGTTTCATATCTCCCGCACTCTTTTACTATTGGAGAACATGGCAACTCGAATGGACTGTGGGAAGTGGTAGGCTGATTTACCTAATACGGTTATTATGAGCGTTCCATTTTGCAAGCAGTCCTGATGAGTTGAAGATTGTATTCAGTAGTATCACGAAAGAGGATGGAGACAACGTTGAAGAAGGAGAAAAAGTCGAAAATGAAAGAGGTTAAAATTTTCGATGAGCGTTTCTTATCAGAATCCCCTTATTTGCTCATGAGGGTGGTTGCTGGTAGAATAGTCTGCATGGTTTGGGATTCAATTTATGATTTTTTTAGTAATGATTGCTCCTGGCAAAAAGGCTTGGTTGGGTGTATTATATTAGGGACGAAGGTATCATTTACTGTCAATCATTGACTTTCGGCATTGGGTGCACATGAGTCAGGGTTTCTAATGATTCTACAGTGCCCAATCTCTGTCGAGGCTTAGTATTGTCTCCCAGTGTTTGAGATGACGATGGATGTCTATTCTTTGCAGTTGTCTCGATACATTGGTATTCTTTGATTTACTTCGTTGTTCAAGATATACAGAAAATATTCACTCATCAAATGAACTGATTTTTATCTGCCTATAAAAAGACGATTTTCCTCAATTTACATCGTAAGCCAGCAAGAGATCCTTTAAATCAGATGCAAATGGCTGTTTTGGCTTACATACGAAAGTGACAAACTTGTCTCCTTGAGAAGATACGTTGACGGTTCGATGAAGGCCATGCAAAACTGAGTCGTTTAATTGAAACTCGCCTTTTCTCTGATTACTGATAAAATATATTATTTAGTATCTCCCTCTGTAAGAGGTCCGATAGTTGTTGGGAGTTCAATTGCAATCTCATTTGATCATGACAGCGTCCTTCTATATCTCCAAAGGATTAAACTTCATGAACTGATACTCGAAACTGTATTATCGGTTAACATGATTGCTACTATCATCCACCAAAAAGAATATTATCTCAACAACTTCTTCTCCCCAGCAAAAAGCGAACAACTTCTTTCAATACACTCAGAAGTCCTTAAGAAATAGTCTGTCCATCTTTAATACGATCAAAGATCGAGTGTGAAGTACCGGCAAGATGGCTCCCTTCAGCAGAGTGTTGACCTCCAAGGTGCCGTATCACCTTTTCATTTATTCTTTGGCGTGAGTGAGGGTTTGCGCATTTCTACTCAAGAGGCTGGAAATGGTAGTAATTGCTAACAAAATAACGGTATCACATCTTGTTTTGTGTAATAGTTTTGGTGCTACATCCTACGAGTCCTTCTTCAGTGCCATTGTTGCGTCAAAGACTTTACCCAGAGAGGAATTTGGCAAACTACAGGCGAACATATTTCCTCCTTTCTTTGCCTTACAGTCGATTGCTCCGCCTTTGCTGCTGTTGACTTCACCGTTTCCGGCCTCAATCGCAACCAAAGCTGTTTTGAGTATCGCTGGATTAAGCGGGCTGATCAATCTCGCTTTTCTCAACCCCAAAACTAGAGAGTTGAAGGAGGAACGTAAACACCTAAAAGACAAGGAGATCAAGGCTGGAACATGGGTCGAAAAGGAAGAGTCCCCTGAGATGAAGGCATTGACTCGTAAGTTCGGTATCTACCATTTCTGCAGTCTTGTGGCCGACATGACTGCCTTTCTCAGTTTGACTAGCTACGGGTTCATGTTTTCTCGCAAATTAATTGCCATTCTTCCGTGAAGAAGAATGACAGAATCAAGCGGGATTACAAGTAAACACTACCACCGATGAATTTATGTACATAATCAGATCCTATCATACAGCCGAACCGAGACCAGCTTTATAAGTTTGGGGGAAGCATGGCAGCTGCTACCTGATTTGGCCTTTCAGTAGCAAGCAGATCAAAGCTCTTAGCCGCGTTTATCTGTGTTATCATCCAGCTTGTTAGTATATGACATGGAGAGGTGAATCACTGAATGTGCACGTTCGATTGAATACTTACAGTGTCTGAAATCTCAAGCTGCATGCCGAGATCAGTGAGCCTCCTCCTAGTTTGTTCTCCAAGAACGCGGCTTTTTCGGCCCAACCCTAGAATCAGCAACTCCGGCTTTGGATAAGATACATCAAACACCCCAAATGCGTCAGGAGTGAACTCCACTAACCCCGTGTCGAGGCCTGACAGCCCGTCTTTCAGCTCCCATTCCAACACTTCACCGCCTAGCAGAACCAGCCCTTTTACCTTCCCCTTCTCATTGTTCCTGATCGTCAGCCCACTCGCCAGTATGAATCCATCTTCCAGCACTGTGTCAACATTATTCACAGGACTCGGAACATCACCAAGCACATCCAATGCGTTGAAAACAGGCTTCTCTCCGTTGGCTTTCATCCCCGGATGAATCACCAAAGGACTCTCATCTTCTCTCTTTCGCCTCACCAGAATCGTAGAACCAAAATGTCGTCTGAAACAATATGGTCTCTCTCCAAAAGGAGTCCTAGACACTCGCAGTAGCTTGCTTCGTGCCCATATCGCCCGCATCATTCAGCCAAACTTCGATTCTCCACACCCTCAAGGTTCCTCTGCTTTCGCTACACTAGCTACACTGGAAGCACATAGGAAGCAAAAATTGATATCGCACAACACACCTCAGATTGCTACAAAAATATACTCACTATTCCTCAAATCTCTATACTGATCTTCAGCTCCCCATCTGCCGCGATAAATCCATCCATTATTCAGGCACATCACACTCCATACTTATGAAGCGAGACCTGATGTC